>JARQOD010008492.1:0-35329 GCA_033576555.1 Oophaga sylvatica
TGAGGACGTATGCACATCATAGATAAAGTAATGTAAGGGGGGAGGCCCCCCTCTCACATGAAAAAAGAGCCCCCCCCCACTGCAAGTGGTGGGGGGAAAGAGATGAAGCAAGCACCATATGAAATTGCCGGGAAAGGCCCAAAGGGGGGTGTCGCTGCACTGGGATTTTTTAATCCCCCCCCTTTAAATGCATTCCCAACCTATTTGCATATTGTTTTCTATTTTCTTTTTCCCCTGACTGGCAATTGCATTTCAAAAAAACTTTTTAATGGGAGAAGTTTTACCCCAAAAACCCCCCCCCACGAACATTCTGACGGTCCCCATTACGGGGAGCAGGGAGAAATTGCCATTTTTCCCCGTCTGTAAAATATTGGATACCTTTAAAGGTTGTGTAAAGGCCACCAAAACAGTCGCTGGACTCCGGGTCCTTTTGGGGGCGGGGGTTTTGGGGTCACATTCCCCCATTTTTTCGTCGCTTCGGGGTTTTTTCCTGAAAATTTAAATTAAAAATTTTAATGGAAATTTCACTAAATCCCAAAAACATAAATCGGAAGGACTAAACCAACATTTAAGATCCCAATTGTAACCTACAAACCCCCGCCCATCATGGGAACTTTTTAAACTCATACTTAGGGAAAAAGATGTTTTTAACTTTAAAAAAAATATCTGTGCGGTGTATTTTATTTATGCACCTGTATCCCAGACTGGTTATTGCGTTCTTTAAAATGGATACTCTTGTATTCTTTTAAGAAGGGGTAGAATTTTTTTACATGCAGTTTTCCCAAAAACCCAGATTAAGTACTGTAAGGGACTTGTAGTACAACTTTTCGTTATGGTTATTACCCAGCTGCAGCTTTAAAAGCGGAAAACTGATAGGCGGAAAAAAAGGGAAAAAAAGACTGCCCCCCCCAGACGGACTACATCACAAATACAGACTTACCCAGACGAGGAGCAGCACAGACAGGGGGCCTAAAATTTCCTGTGCCTGCGGGGACGGGGAGGGGCCGTTAAAAATTGACCCCCCCGATTTTGATCTCTACGGATCGGGAGAAGCTGAAAAAAAGGCGTGATAGAAAGAAGAGGTTCCTTTTCCGGGCGTTCCGCGCTTCCGGCATTAAATACCCGGGGTTTTTTTTGGGCCAGGCTTTAAAAAAGCCAAACTCCATTTGGACTTTTTTTCCCCTAAAAAGAAAAAAGAAAAAAAAAAGAAAATTATGATATGAAAAGGAAACAAGGGGGGTCATTGTATGCGATGCTCCCTCTGCAGAACAAGACTCCATACTGGGGACTCGTCTGTTTTTATTGGGGGAAAAGGGAAGTTTTATCCCACCTTTATTTTCTATGATTAGGGAATTTTGTGGGAACGTCCGCCATTTACCGCTGAAAGCCCGATGTTGTGACGTAAACAGTCAATACTCTGATTTATTGACTGTTTTTTTTGGTCGGGGAAACCTTACTACGCACCCCGCCGTATTTAAAAGGGACCCATCGGGGCTAGAAAACAATGTTAGGTTGATTATGATAAAAATCTCTTTTGATTGTAACAAATCTTCAACGAAATCCACCCATAGGGAAAAATTGCAAACCTCTGTCATACAAACCCAAAAATGGCCCGGGGTGCCCGTTGTACTTCTAGAAGGGGGGTGTGAGCGTGAAAAAAGGCCGAGAACATAAAAATTGTCATAATGGGGAGCTCACCTTTTCTGTGTTTTTTAAACTTTTTTTTTAATTATTGTAGTAAATACGCTGCAAAAATACGAAAACTTACAAACCACGATTTAAAAAAAAAAGTTGAGATTTTTGAAACCCATTCCCAGGCCGACCTAAAAGGTATCATATTAGTCCCTAAAACCTTACCAGGTCAACTCCCTCTTAAACCAAAAAGAGCCCGATAAGTCGGAAAAAAAGGATGTATTTTCAGGTCCCCCACACACAGAAACTCAAAAAGTTCATTTAATTTTTTTTTTCAAAACAAAAGTAAACAATAATTTTAAAAACATTTAAACGGGTCTATTTTTATGCTTATTTTTCTTTTATGTTGTGATTTTAAAAATACAAGTACAAAAAAGTTTATTTTTCCCCCCCAGGTAAAAATCAAGTCCTAAATAAAAATTTTGGTATGAAAAAATAAAATACAGTTCCAAAAAATTTGGTTGGTTAGCCAGGGATTTCCGCAAACTCCTTGACAATTTAAAAAAGAAGCAAAACAAGTAGCAAATTTTCTAAAAACACTTTTTTTTTGGCAAAAACTGGTGTTATCTTTAAAAAAAAGTCCCCAAAAGAAAATTTTTTTAAAAAAAAGAAAATTTCCAATTTTTAAAAGGGGGTATTTGGAGTGAAATTCTTCAAGTATCTGAGATTAAAGACACCCACATTGATATACTTACACTTATTAGTTCGGGGGTCCCGGGGTCTAATTTCCATTTCTTTTTTTGCCAGTACTTTTGTTCCTAAAAAATTTTTAAAAAAAATAAAAAGAAATAAATATTAGCGACCAATCCTAAAAAAAAAGCAAAAAACTAAAAAAGACAAATCCAGGGGCCCCAATTTTTTTCAAAAGTTTTGCTTCCCTTAAAATTTGACGTATTTTTAATAAAACCCTTCAGCTAAGCATAAAAATAATTTAGATAGTCTGCATCACTAGAAATTGAGAAAAAAGAGATTACACTTAGGTTAAAAGATTAGTTCAATGGTGCTCCCGTATTAGGTCCAGCAAAGTCACGCATTGAGGATCCCTACCTTTAAAACCCCTTTTTTATAGTAGCAAAACTTTGGGGAAAAAATTTACCTGTTTATTCTAAGTTACCAAAATTTTAGGGGAAAATTCCAAATGTTAATGGAAAAAAGGGGAAGTCAATGACAGTTGCCTTCATCGCTTTGGTAACTCCAGAAGTTGTTGAAAATTTGATGTAATTTTTTTTGGTTTGCCAAAAAAATTTGGGAAACATCCGTCTATTTTGAAGCAATTTTCTCTTCCCCCCCCCGCAACCCCTTCAAACTTGCATTATAGTATTATTTTGGAAAAAAAATTTCTTTCCTTTTTTTTTGCTGGTTATCTTGGGAAAATTTGTCTCAAAAAATGAAAACCCCTTTGCTTCCATTTTCATTGCTTTACAAAATTTTTTTTCCTTGGCCCAGCTTTATGTGAAGCAGCAAAAATTTCATTTTGGGGCCCACAAGTGCTTTATGTAAAAAATTTCCCCGGGGAAGAAAAACCGGTTACGGATTATCCACTTTCTTTTACGTAATGAAACTGCTTAGCACGGCGTCCCTTTTTTCCCAAATGAAAAACAGTATTGGGCATATCTGGCGCAACCCCACAAAAATTTCCACTATTTCAAACCCCCACAGTTTTTCCAGTTGTAGATGCGTACTTGGGGGTTTTGGGGCAACTTCCAGTTATATTTTTCTTTATGAATGCAGCATACCAACGGATTGAAGGAAAAAACTTTACCATTTTTTTAAAAAACCCCTTGGGGTTTTAAACATAGATCAAAAAAGCACCACTTTTTCCCACTTTTTCAAACAATCCAAAGTGCAAAAAACCCCCAAACCCCGGGGCAAGCTCAGGTTGTCAACCATTCAAAAACTGTTTGTCATCTTGGGGGTTTTCGAAAGAAAAATTTTTTAAAAGGGGGGTGACAAAAAGCCACCCTTGAAGTCTTAAAAGCCGTAACTCTGCATTTTTTTTTCCAAAAATAAGCCCTTGGAGCAAGCCTTAAGGTGCTGGATATAAATGGGGGCCCACCAGACGTACAGGGGTCAAAGTCTGAACCACGTTGTTCCCCTCTTGACCCATGGCTGAACCCCTTATTTGCCTCCTCAGGCCCCCAAGCCTCAGGCTTTATACGGCCCAGGGCCTCATTACATGGTCCCCAGGCTTTAAGGGAGATTGGGTTTTAATGGACTTCTTATTCTTGAGGGAAAACCCCGATCTTGGTTAGACTGAAGTAAATTGCACAGACCTTTGTTCCTGCCAAATCATTGGGACAAAAAGGCATTGCTTACAAAACCCTCTCACCAACCTGTAAAAACCCCCACAATTTTCTAAAACACTTAGGACCCGGGGATTTGTCTTGATCAAGCTAAGGGGCTTTCAGATAGAGCTGTCATGGTGCATCTTTGAATTTAAGCGGTACCTCCACAAATGAAAAAAGGAATTGCGACTGTTCCACACTGAGAACTTTAAGATCCAAAAAATACTTTAGATTTACACTGTTTAAATTTTGAAAATTTTCAGAACTTTGCAACAGATTTTACACCTCCAGGCAGCCAGACAGTCCCCCCCGCCCCCTCGGACTTCCACTGAATTTTTGCAACTTCAAGAAATAAAAAGGAAATTTCAACCTTTTTTTCCCATAAAACAAACAAAACTACAGATTATTGGAACAACATAGACAGCCGAAAAATATAAAAAAAAATCGACCAACGAAGATTTTAAAAAACACGGGACTGAAAGGGCGGAAAAAACAAGGTGATTTTCGTGATCAGCAGCTCAAATTTTTTAAGTACAATCAAAAAGATCAAGAACAAAAAACCCTTTTCCGGAAAAAAGGAAATTTCAAGGATCTACCTAATATGTTTAAAACACCCATTTAAAAGAAAGGGCAACATAACATTGATCCAAGGAAACCCAAGACCCTTGTTTTGGGAAAGCAAGAGGAAAGCGGGAAAGAAGTGGAAAATTGCAGAAATACACGACCCCCCTCCCAAACCCCTGACAGAAAAAACAGCCCGGGGGCAGTTGTACCTGAATTTTCCCCCTGAAAAGCACAGCAGGGGTAAAAATTTTCTCCCAACAGGCATTTTTTTGTTTCTCTGCGGTAATTGACAGTTCTCTCCCTGTTGCTATGGGGGGAAAATTAACATTTTCCTCAAAATGCGGGAAAGTCTTGTCACCGTCCATGCTCCCCAGCCTTCCGATCCCAAAAAAATCTGAAATCCGGAGCTTTTCAAATTAAAAGACTGGAAAATTTGTGCCACTCGATCATGCTTTAAAACAAATCAAAAATTAAAAATTTTCTACCATGAAATAGCCGAACCCCCCAAGGGGCAAAACTGTAAAATTTGAAAACTCCCCAATTAAGCTGCAGTACCAAAAAAAGGGGTTAAAACTCCATAAAAAAATATCATAATTTTTATTTTTTAAACAATATCATCGAAAAAAAGTACAACCTTAAGCAAGATCATTTCATAAGGTGTTAAAAAATATGACACCCCCTTTCATTATAACCTGGGAGGGGTAGCTGAACCTAAAACCTGTGTTGAAAGGGTAGGCTGAAGGAATTCATTAACATTAACTCGGATACAATCTGCATATGCATAAGAAATAGCAGTACAAAGTACTAGTAAAGTAAATACCTTAAATTACATATTTATTTTTTTTTTTTTATAGCGCCATTAAATTTTTCCTGGGCTGTACAGAGAAGGGGTTAAACAAAGTTAAGAATGTTTACAGTAAACAAATTTAAATGACAGACGGTACAGAGGGGATTTGGGCCCGTCCTTGCGGACTTAATTTACGGAAATGGGGAAAAACGAAGGCGGGGGGGGGGGCAGCTCGGTGGGGGTGATGCGGCAGCTCTGGTTGAAATGGGTTCGTTGGGGGAATTGGGAGCCGTGGGGGATTTGCAGAGGGGAAAAAAGGGAGGGGGTAGGGGAGGGGGGAGGGGATTAGTCGGGCCAAATTGGGACAATTGGATTTTTCAAAATTGACGGGGGGGGCCCAGAGGGAGGTGTTGGTAATCAAGGCGGGGGAGATGAGGGTGCCAAGAGTTTTAGTAGATTTAGGGCTGAAAAAGGGAGGGATTTTTTGGAAATGTTTTTAATTTGGAAAAGGGGACAAAAAGGGTTCAAAAAGTTTGGATTGGGGTTTTAAGGCAGGGCAGAGCGAGTTACTCCGGGGGCAGCGGATTTAGGGGGGGGGAAATTTACCCAAAATTTCCTAAAAGAAAAATCAGGTAGGGAAATTTTCTAGGGGAGGAAAATGTGGTTCAAAATTTGCACTTTGGGGTTTTTTAAAAAAACGAGAGATGAAGAAGGAGAAAAGGCTGATAACACCCCCGGGTTCTGGAAAAAAAAAGGGGTGCATGGGGGCCGAAGGAGACGGTATCGTCCCCCATAAGGGGAGGGGAACCATGGGACTTTATGAGTTTTTCCAGGAAAGGGTTTGTGGAAAAAATGGGCCCCGAACAACCCCTTGGGGCCCAAAAGACAGAGGGGGGGATGGGGAAAAGGGGTGGGGGTGGGAGACGCTAAAGGCGGGGGGGAAAAAAAGGAAGGGGCGATCCAGGACAGGGCAAGGCTTTGAGCCAGGGAAAAAAAACTGTAGAAAGGCAGTGGTCAACTTTTCCCCAAACAGAGGACAGGCAAGGGGAGGAGGAGGGGGGAATGTCTTTTTAGCCGGGGTGAAAGTCTTTGTAATTTTGGTCAGGGATTTCGGGGGAGTGGTGGGGTGGAAGCCAGATTGGGGTTGCCCGAGAGAGAGTTCGATGAAGGGGGGAGGAGAGTTAACGTGGCCCTCTGCTAAAAAGGGAGTTTGGAAGCAAACGGGAGAAAAGATATTGGGGATTTTTGGGGGTTTTGCATTGGGGGCAAGGTTTGGGTTTTTTTTGAGGTGGGTGTGGTGGAGTTTGAAGGCAAGGGAAAGGGGACCAGAAATAGCGATAGGTTGAAGAAAAGGTTTTTGGGCTGGGATACCCTGAAGGGGTTTGGGGGAAATGGGGGGGGGTGGGGCAATTTCCCCGGGGGTAGGTGTGTTTTAAAAAGCAAAAGATAAGCCTCCTTAGTGATGTTGGAAAAGGGGGGTAGTGGGGGAAGGGGGCAGAGGTTGGAATGGGGGGGTTTTGGGGGGTGGAACTAAATTTTTTCCCTTTTTGGGGGCAACTTATTTTTGAAGTAGGGGGGGAAAGTCCTCGGCAGAGATGGGGGGTTGGGGGGGGGAGTGGTGGGAGGGGAAGGGAATGTTTAAAAAGTTTGTTTTGGGTTTAAAAGGGGAAAGAGATACAAAGTTTGCGAAAAGGCTTTTTGAAGGGGGACGGTATTTTTTAAGGGGAAGTAGCTTTTTGAAAAAAGGAATCGTCTGGCCGGCGTGTTTTTTTTCCCAAAGCCGCTCCGGACCCGGATTATTTTTCCCCAAATTTTTTTTTGGTTAAAATTTTTTTCCCGGTTTTTTAGAATTTTTCCCCCTTTTTCCGTGCGTGAGGGTTTCAGAAAAACAAAAAAAAAACCTTAAAACCCCAGTTAGCCCATTTGGGATGTCCCTCAAAAAGCCCCCCCAACCGTTTCACGTTGGGTTCCCCCCGGGGGCCCTGGCATAGTTTTTTCCCCAAATAAATTCAAGAAATCACCCCAAGGGGCCCTCCTTTTGGGGACCATGTTGGGCCCCTTTCCCGGGGAAACACATTGATTCACTTCCCAAGACACGGCAGTAAGCAGAAACCCCTTTGGAGTCCCATTTTAATCAATGTTCCCTGTGAAGGTGAAAATCTGCAATGTTTATTTTACCCCCCATCAGGCATTGACACCGGTTCCATGCTTTTAAGTGGGCTTAGAAAGGGCGGAAAAAAAGTCACCAAATAACCCTTTTCAAGCACCAAAAAACCTAAATTTGCATTTTAAATAAAAAAATTAAAATGAATTGAAAAAAAACCCAAAAGTGGGGGGGGGGGGAACCAAAAATTTTTACCCTTTTTTAATTTTAACAAAAAACATGAAAAAAAATTTTAAAAAGGGGGGACAAACCCGATAATGTTTTGATTTAAAAAAATAAATTTGAAATTAAAAGAACTTAATCATAGAAGAGGGTTCCCCTTTTATTCCTAATCACTGAGTGTACAAATAGAAAAAAATTTTTTTTTTAAAAAAACAAATTTGTACCAAAAGTGATGTGCAAGGTTTTGGGGGGAAAAAACACACCCCGCCAAAAAAAGAACCCCAAAAAATGACGTGCAAAAAACTTATTCAAATCTTAACCCCCCTTTAAGCCCAAAGGGGGGTTTCAAAATTAAAAACCCTGTCTCTTTTGAGGTTAAACTCTGGAACGCTTCAACCCCGGTCTTCGGATTCCCCAGATTTTTTCTCGTGACATATTTTATTTACATTAATGGTAAAAATTTTTTTCGAAATACCTTGCGATTATTTTTGAAAAAAAACCAAATTGGCAAAAATTTTAAATTTTAAAATTTTAAACTTTGATTTTTTTTTTTTCCCTTAAAAAAGAAAATAGTCAAAAAAAATAGTTAAGAAATAAAAATTTTTCCCATGTCACTTTTTATCAGCACAAGTTTTGGGAAAAAAAAATTTTTTTCTTGGGGAAAAAAAAGGGTTAAAATTTTCCAGCGTTTCCCCCTTTTTTTAAAAATTTAAAACCATTTTTTTTTGGGACCACCTCCCCTTTGAACACTTTGAGGGGTCTATAAAGCAAAAAAAACCCAAAAGTAAACCTTTCCCCAAAAACTGCCCCCTAAGGTCCCAAAAAAACCATTCCCCAAAAAGTTTAAACCCTTCAGGTTTTTTACGGAAAACTGAAGCAACTTTGGAAAAAAGAAATGAATATTTAATTTTAGCCACAAAAAAAACTTTTAAAAAATTTTTTTTATTTTCACAAGGGTAAAAAAGGGGGAAAAAAAAACAGATAAAGTTGTTGGAAATTTTCTCCGAGACCAATCCCCCCAAGTGGGGGAAAACCATGTTTGGGCCACGGCAAAACTCGAAAGGGGGAAGGGCGGGGGTTTTATTTTTTTCCAAAAAAAATTTGGGGTGGAGTTGAGATTGGCCCCATTGGTTGGAGGGGGCCCGAAACGCCTAAAAAGGGAAAACCCCCCCAAAGTGAAACCATTTTGGAAATAGCCCCCCAAAAAAATTATCAGATCTTTTTTGGCACTTTGAACTCCAAAGGTTTCAAAAAAATTTATAACCCGGGTGTGGAAAAAAAAAAAAATTTTCCACAAAAATAAATTTTTAGTCCCAAATTTTTTTTTTTCCCCAAAGGGAAAATTTGGGGGCCCCAAACAGTTCTGTCCAATTTGGGGCCCGATACACTGTACCCCAATGGGGGGGGGGAAACGGGGTTTTTGGGGGAAACGGCAGGGGGTTGGGGAAAGGGAAATAACGTTTTTGGAAGCAAACGTTGAGGGGGCTGTTCCCTTTGATCCCCCCGAGACCTAAACAGGAAAACCCCCAAAAGTGACCCCATTTTGGAAACAAACCCCCCTAAGGAATTTTCTAATTTTGGTGAGCTTTAACCCCAATTTTCTTCCCCAAAAAGTTTAAATCCCCGGGGCCCCTGAAAAAAAAAAAAAAAAAAAAAAAAAAATTTTTTTTTCCCACAAAAATTATCTTTTGTTTTTTAAATTTTTTTTCCCAAGGGTAACGGGGTAAATTGGCCCACAAATTTTTGTCCCAATTTTTCCGGAAAAGCGATACCCCAAAAAGTGAGGGGGAACCACTTTTTTTGGGGCACGGCAGAGCTGGGAAATGGAAGGGGCACCATTTTTTTTTTCCAAAAAAAAAGGGGGAAATTTGAGATTGGCCCTGTTTTTTTGGGAGCCCCGAAGTGCCTAAACAGTGGAAACCCCCCACAAGTGCCCCCTTGGGAAAAAAGACCCCCTAAGGAACTTACTAGATCTTTGGGAAAATTTTTCCCCCCAAGGGTTCAACAATTTTAAAAACGAACCGAAAAATTCAAAAACCCAATTTTTTCCAAAAAAATTATCTTTTCACCCAATTTTATTTTCCCAAAGGGAACAAGACCCAAAATTATTTTTTCAATTTGTCTTGAGTAAAAGGGAAACCCCCTATGGGGGGTAAACCACTGTTTTGGGGGGGATGGCAGAGTTTGGAAGGGAAGGAGGCCGTTTGACTTTTTCAAGCGAATTGGCGGAGCCATTCGTGTTTGGGGGGCTCCTGAAAAGCCTAAACAGGGAAACCCCCCACAAATGACACCATTTTGGAAAATAGACCCCCCAAAGGAACTCATCTAGATTGTTGGAGGGGCTTTTTAAACCCAAGGCTTTTAAAAAGTTTTTTTAAAAAAAACAGCCGTAAAAAAAAAAATTTTTTTTTTTTTTTTTTTTCAAAAAGATTTTTTTGCCTCCCCAAAATTTTTTTTTTTAAAAAAGGGGACGGGAGAAATTGGGCCCCCAAAAAATTTTGTCCCAAATTTTTGCGAGAAAAATTATACCCCCCAAATGGGGGAAAACATGAGGGGGACAGTTTTGGGGGCCGGAAGGGAAATGACGTTTTGGAAGGCAAATTGTGGAAGGCTGGGGCGTCATGTCCATTTGGAGGGGCCCCTGAGTGCCTAAACAAAAGGGAACCCCCCAAAAAGGGCCCCATTTTTTTGGGAAAAAGACCCCTAGATGGGGTGAAAAACTTTGAACCCCCCAAATTCTTCACAAAGTTTTAGAACACAGCCGTAAAAAAAAAAAAAAACATTTTTTTTAAAAAAGATTTTTTTTCGCCCCCTTTTTATTTTCCCAAAAGTAACAGAAAAATAGGACAAATTCACAATAACTTTTTTTGGTCCCGAGTACGGGATACCCCCCTTTGGGGGTAAAAAACGTTTGGGGCAGACAAGCTCAAAAAGAAGGGCACCGTTTGACTTTTTCAAGCAGAATTGGCGGAATTGAGATCAACGCCCCGTCAACTTTGGAGAGCCCCGAAATTTTTCCCAAAACAGGGAAATCCCCCCAATTTTAAAAACCAACCCAACCCCCAAACACCCCAACCCTTCCCCCAAACCCAACCACAAACCTAACCCAACCAAAACCCAACCCCCAAACCCAACCCAATCCTAACTTTAGCCCAAAAACCCAACCCTAAAAATTTAAAACCGAAAAACCCAACCCTAATGGGAAAATGGAAAAAAATACATTTTTTTTAATTTTATTTTTTTTCCCAAAAAAGGGGGGGGGAAAAGGGGGGGTTTATTTTTTTTTTAAAGGGGTTTTTAATTGGCCGTCACCAAAAAAAGCTTTTTTTAAAAAATTTTTTTTTTTGCATACCCCCTTTTTGGGAAACTATAATTTTTTCAATTTTGGCCCCCAAGTATGTGAGGTCTTATTTTTTTTGGGGGGAGTGTCGTTTTTATTGGTACCTAATTTGAGCACGTGACATTTTTTGATCGCTTTTTATTTCGATTTTTGGGAGGTTAGAATTGAACAAAAATCAGCATTCATGATTTTCCTTTGTGGGGGGTGTTTATACCGTTCCGGTGTGGAAAAAATGATTAAAGCAGTTTTATTTTTCGGGACGTATGATTACCGATACCTCATTTATATCATTTTTTTTTGTTTTGGCCTTTATAGAGAAAAAAAAAATTTTATATAAAAAAATTATTATTTTTTGCATCGTTTATTCTGCGGGCTATAACTTTTTTATTTTTTCGCTGATGATGCTGTATGGCGGCTCGTTTTTGCGGGATAAGATTGACGTTTTCAGCGGTGCCATGTTTATTTATAACGATCTTTTTTGACGGTGTTATTCCACTTTTTGTTCGGCGGTAGATGATAAAGCATTGATTTTTGCTTTGTTTTTTTTTTTTAAGGGGTTCACTAAAGGGGTTAAAATAGTGGGACAGTTTTATAGGGGGGGTCGTTACGGACGCGGCGATACCAAATATGTGTACTTTTATTGTTTTGTTTATTTTATTTCAGGAAGAAATGAATTTATTGGGGAATATTTTTATTTTCTTTTATAGATTTTTGAACACTTTTTATTTTTATTTTTTTAACTTTTTTACTTTGTCCCAGGGTGGGACATCACTGTATTTTATCAGATCGCTGGTCTCACAGTGTGCACAGCACTCTGTGAGACCAGCGATCGCTCTGGCATATTTCTATAGATATATCTAAGATATTTCCAGATATATCCATAGATATATTTATAGATATTGCCATAGAATATTTAGATAGATATTTCCTAGATATTTAGATAGATATTTCCTTAGATATATCTAAAGATATATCCATAGATATATACTTAGATATATCCATAGATATATCCCTAATAGATAAATAGATAAGATAGATGGATGGATAGATAATAGATAGATTAATAGATAGTGTGAGACAGTGAAGTGGTGCATACTGGACGGGGTTGTACATCTCGCCCAGGTTTTCTTAGCTGGGGGGCATAAGGAATGTAGGAGTGAAGGTAGGTTGGCAGTGCGACGTTCACTCCACTCCCCATCCAGTACAGGCTTGCAGCCCAAACCCTGAGTGCACTCAGCTGTCTAATTAAGCAGCCAGAAGTACGTTTTTGAGTTACACAGACGGGGCTCTCAGTCTGAATCTGGCTTCAAACGCTGCTGGAGTCTCCTGGAAGCCAAGCTCTGGTAATTACAAATCTGTGTTGTTTTGGCCAGGCTGTTAGAGCCTAGACCACGGTAGTGAGGGAACTAACTGTGTGAAGCTAGCAGCCTGCCAGGCTTAGGACTTTGTTTATGGTTTGGTTTATGTTTGTTGCTGTGGACTTTCAATAAAACTGGTTGCTGCCAGTTTACACCAATAATGCTGTCGCTGCTTGGAGTCTTTTATGCCACTCCGTCTACCCGAGACGGCGATCCCAGAGCTATTACCCCTGAACTGGCTACAATTGGTGGAGAATGCGGGCAGCACAGTGGCTAAAACAGCAGCAAAGAAAAACGTCTGTCAAAGCACCCTTAAAGAGACAGTAGCCCTAATAGTGTCTGCACAGAAAAAAGGTTGGGGAGCAGGTGGAAGGGATGGGGTCAAGTGCACAGGTGGTGAGGTGTGATTTGAAAAGCAGATGAGTAAGCTCTCCTTCAGTGATGTTGGAGAGGGAGGCTAGTAGGGAGGGACAAGGTCTGGTATATGGAGTGGTTGGGGGGGTGGAACAGTAAAGGTTTACCTTGTTGGTCAATCTTATTTTTTAAGTAGGTGGCAAAGTCCTCGGCAGAGATGAGGGGAGTTGGAGGTGGCAGTGGTGGGAGGAGGAGAGAGTTGAATGTTTCTGAACAGTTTTTTGGGTTGTAGGATAATGAAGATACAAGGTTTGCGAAATAGGTCTGTTTAGCAGAGGTGACGGCTATTTTGAAGGCAAGTGTAGCTTGTTTGAAAGCAGTGAAGTCGTCTGGCAGGCGGTTTTTCTTCCAATGCCGCTCCGCGACCCTGGATGATTGTCGAAGTTTTTTGGTTATATTGTTGTGCCAGGGTTGCTATTGATTCGTCGCCTTTGCCGTGCGTGAGAGGTCACAGAGATAACAAAAAGACAGCTCTTACCCACAGTTAGCCCATGTGGGATGTCACCTCAGCAGCCCAATGCACGTTTTTCAAAGTTGGCTTCCTCTGGGGGCCGTGGCATACTGTGTGTCTATCTTAGCTTACATAGAAATCACCCAAGGTGCACCTCCTTTCGGTGACACATGTGTGGTGGGTGTTACATCGGAAGACACATTGATTACAGCTTCCGACACGACACGGCAGTAAGCAGAAACCTCTGTGATGTCACATAACCTCAATGTGTCATGTGAATGGTGACGTCAGCAATGTTTCCAGTCTCACCGCACATCAGGCATGTGCACTGACCGGTTACCATGGGTTAATGTGGGCTTATGAAAGGGCAGGAATACAGTCACCAAATAAACCTATACATAGCAGCCAATAAGACCTATATCGCATAAGTAAGAAAAATTAAATATGAATTCTGAAACGAAACCTCTATAAAGTGCTGTGTGACAGTGTACCTATTTATAATTCAACAAAAAACATGAAAAATTAACTAGGTGAGAGACAAACCCGATAATGTTTAATTTAATAAGTAAATGTGAATTAATAGAACTTAATCAGTAGAATGAGGGTTCCGTTTCATTCCTAATGCACTGAGTGTACTTCACATTAATGGTAAAATTTCTTCGATATACCTTGCGATTATTTTTGAAAAAAACGCAAATATGGCGAAAATTTTGAAAATTTTGCAATTTTCAAACTTTGATTTTTTTTTTCCCTTAAAACAGAGAAATATGTCACACAAAATAGTTAAGAAATAACATTTCCCACATGTCTACTTTACATCAGCACAAGTTTGGAACCAAAATTTTTTTTTCTTAGGAAATTATAAGGGTTAAAAGTTGACCAGCGATTTCTCATTTTACAACAAAATTTACAAAGCCATTTTTTTTTGGGACCACCTCACATTTGAAGTCACTTTGAGGGGTCTATAAAGCAGAAAATACCCAAAAGTGACACCATTCTAAAAACTGCACCCCTCAAGGTACTCAAAACCACATTCAAGAAGTTTATTAACCCTTCAGGTGCTTCACAGGAGCTGAAGCAACGTGGAAGGAAGAAATGAATATTTAACTTTTTAGCCACAAAAATGATCTTTTACAAACTTTTTTTTATTTTCACAAGGGTAAAAGGAGAAAATGGGCAGATAAAGTTGTTGTGCAATTTCTCCTGAGTATGCCAATACCCCATATGTGGGGGAAAACCACTGTTTGGGCACACGGCAGAGCTCGTAAGGGAAGGAGCGGCGTTTGACTTTCCAAACTAAAATTGGCTGGAGTTGAGATTGGACGCCATGTCGTGTTTGGAGAGCCCCTGATGCGCCTAAACAGTGGAAACCCCCCACATGTGACACCATTTTGGAAACTAGACCCCCTAAGGAACTTATCTAGATCTGTTGTGAGCACTTTGAACTCCCAAGTGTTTCACAAAAGTTTATAATGCCTGGGTGTGGAAAAAAAAAAACAATTTTCCACAAAAATGAATTTTTAGTCCCAAATTTTTGATTTTTCCCAAGGAAATTGGACCCCAAAAGTTGCTGTCCAATTTGTCCTGAGTACACTGATACCCCATATGTGGGGGGGGGGAAACTGTTTGGGCGCACGGCAGGGCTTGGAAAGGAAGCAGTAACGTTTTGGAATGCAAACGTTGATGGGGGTCATGTTCCGTTTGTAGTGCCCCAGATGAGCCTAAACAGTGGAAACCCTCCACAAGTGACCCCATTTTGGAAACTAGACCCCCTAGGAACTTATCTAGATCTTTGGTGAGCACTTTGAACCCCCAAGTGCTTCACACAAGTTTATAATGCCCGGGCATGAAATAAAAAAATCCTATTTTTTTCCCACAAAAATGATCTTTTAGTTACTAATTTTTTTTTCCCAAGGGTAACAGGATAAATTGGACCACAAATGTTGTTGTCCAATTTGTCCTGAGTACGCTGATACCCCATATGTGGGGGGGAACCACTGTTTGGGCGCACGGCAGAGCTCGGAATGGAAGGAGCACCATTTGACTTTTTCCAATCAAAATTGGCTGGAATTGAGATTGGACGCCATGTTGCATTTGGAGAGCCCCTGATGTGCCTAAACAGTGGAAACCCCCCACAAGTGACCCATTTGGGAAACTAGACCCCTAAGGAACTTATCTAGATCTTTGGTGAGCAATTTGAACCCCCAAGTGCTTCACACAAGTTTATAACGTAGAGCCGTAAAATTCAAAAATCATATTTTTTCCACAAAATTGATCTTTTCACCCCAATTTTTATTTTCCCAAGGGTAACAAGACTCCAAAAGTTATTGTGCAATTTGTCTTGAGTACGCTGATACCCCATATGTGGGGGTAAACCACTGTTTGGGTGCATGGCAGAGTTTGGAAGGGAAGGAGCGCCGTTTGACTTTTTCAACGCAGAATTGGCTGGATGCCATGTCGTGTTTGGAGAGCTCCTGATCTGCCTAAACAGTGGAAACCCCCGACAAATGACACCATTTTGGAAACTAGACCCCTCAAGGAACTCATCTAGATGTGTGGTGAGCACTTTGAACCCCGAAGTGCTTCACAGAAGTTTATAACGTACAGCCGTAAAATAAAAAAATCTTTTTTTTTTTTTTTTTACAAAAATGATTTTTTCGCCTCCAATATTTTATTTTCACAAGGGTATCGTGAGAAATTGGACCCCAAAAGTTGTTGTCCAATTTGTGCTGAGTATGCTTATACCCAATATGTGGGAGAAAACTACTGTATGGTCACACGTTGGGGCTCGGAAGGGAAGTAGTGACGTTTTGGAAGGCAGACTTTGATGGAATGGTCTGGGGGCGTCATGTCGCATTTGGAGAGCCCCTGATGTGCCTAAACAGTGGAAACCCCCCACAAGTGACCCCATTTTGGAAAATAGACCCTCTAGATGTGTGGTGAGCACTTTGAACCCCGAAGTGCTTCACAGAAGTTTTAGAACATACAGCCGTAAAAACCAAAAAATCATTTTTTTTTACAAAAATGATTTTTTTCGCCCCCAGTTTTTTATTTTCCCAAGTGTAACAGAAGAAATAGGACAAATTACACAATAACTCTTGTGGTCCTGAGTACGCTGATACCCCATATTTGGGGGTAAACTACTGTTTGGGCGCATGACAGAGCTCAGAAGTGAAGGAGCACCGTTTGACTTTTTCAACGCAGAATTGGCTGGAATTGAGATCAGACGCCATGTCACATTTGGAGAGCCCCTGATGTGCCTAAACAGCGGAAATCCCCCAATTCTAACTCCAACCCTAACCCCAACACACCCCTAACCCTAGTCCCAACCCTAACCACAAACCTAACCCTAACACACCCCTAACCCTAATCCCAACCCTAATCCTAACTTTAGCGCCAACCCTAACCCTAACTTTAGCCGCAACCCTAACCCTAATGGGAAAATGGAAATAAATACATTTTTTTAATTTTATTATTTTTCCCTAACTAAGGGGGTGATAAAGGGGGTTTGATTTACTTTTTATAGCGGGTTTTTATGATTGGCAGCTGTCACGCTAAAAGACGCTTTTTATTGCAAAAAATAGTTTTTTGCATCACCACATTTTGAGAGCTATAATTTTTGCATATTTTGGCCCACAGAGTCATGTGAGGTCTTATTTTTTGTGGGACGAGGTGTCGTTTTTATTGGTACCATATTTGAGCACGTGACATTTTTTGATCGCTTTTTATTTCGATTTTTGGGAGGTTAGAATGAACAAAAATCAGCAATTCATGAATTTCCTTTGTGGGGGGTGTTTATACCGTTCCGCGTGTGGTAAAATTGATAAAGCAGTTTTATTCTTCGGGACAGTATGATTACGGCGATACCTCATTTATATCATTTTTTTATGTTTTGGCGCTTTTATAGAGTAAAAACAATTTTATATAAAAAAATTATTATTTTTGCATCGCTTTATTCTGCGAGCTATAACTTTTTTATTTTTCGCTGATGATGCTGTATGGCGGCTCGTTTTTTGCGGATAAGATGACGTTTTCAGCGGTGCCATGTTTATTTATAACGATCTTTTTGATCGCGTGTTATTCCACTTTTTGTTCGGCGGTATGATGATAAAGCATTGATTTTTTGCTTTGTTTTTTTTTTTTAAGGGGTTCACTAAAGGGGTTAACTAGTGGGACAGTTTTATAGGGGGGGTCGTTACGGACGCGGCGATACCAAATATGTGTACTTTTATTGTTTTGTTTATTTTATTTACAGGAAGAAATGAATTTATTGGGGAATATTTTTATTTTCTTTTATGATTTTTTGAACACTTTTTATTTTTATTTTTTTAACTTTTTTACTTTGTCCCAGGGTGGGACATCACTGTATTTTATCAGATCGCTGGTCTCACAGTGTGCACAGCACTCTGTGAGACCAGCGATCGCTCTGGCATATTTCTATAGATATATCTATAGATATTTCCAGATATATCCATAGATATATTTATAGATATTGCCATAGATATTTAGATAGATATTTCCATAGATATTTAGATAGATATTTCCTTAGATATATCTATAGATATATCCATAGATATATACTTAGATATATCCATAGATATATCCATAGATAGATAATAGATAGATAATAGATAGATAGATGGATGGATAGATAATAGATAGATTAATAGATAGTGTGAGACAGTGAAGTGGTGCATACTGGACGGGGTGTACATCTCGCCCAGGTTTCTTAGCTGGGTGGCATAAGGAATGTAGGAGTGAAGGTAGGTTGGCAGTGCGACGTTCACTCCACTCCCCATCCAGTACAGGCTTGCAGCCCAACCCTGAGTGCACTCAGCTGTCTAATTAAGCAGCCAGAAGTACGTTTTTGAGTTACACAGACGGGGCTCTCAGTCTGAATCTGGCTTCAAACGCTGCTGGAGTCTCCTGGAAGCCAAGCTCTGGTAATTACAAATCTGTGTTGTTTTGGCCAGGCTGTTAGAGCCTAGACCACGGTAGTGAGGGAACTAACTGTGTGAAGCTAGCAGCCTGCCAGGCTTAGGACTTTGTTTTATGGTTTGGTTTATGTTTGTTGCTGTGGACTTTCAATAAAACTGGTTGCTGCCAGTTTACACCAATAATGCTGTCGCTGCTTGGAGTCTTTTATGCCACTCCGTCTACCCGAGACGGCGATCCCAGAGCTATATACCCCTGAACTGGCTACAATTGGTGGAGAATGCGGACAGCACAGTGGCTAAAACAGCAGCAAAGAAAAACGTCTGTCAAAGCACCCTTAAAGAGACAGTAGCCCTAATAGTGTCTGCACAGAAAAAAGGTTGGGGAGCAGGTGGGAAGGGATGGGGTCAAGTGCACAGGTGGTGAGGTGTGATTTGAAAAGCAGATGAGTAAGCTCTCCTTCAGTGATGTTGGAGAGGGAGGCTAGTAGGGAGGGACAGAGGTCTGGTATATGGAGTGGTTGGGGTGGTGGAACAGTAAAGGTTTACCTTGTTTGGTCAATCTTATTTTTGAAGTAGGTGGCAAAGTCCTCGGCAGAGATGAGGGGAGTTGGAGGTGGCAGTGGTGGGAGGAGGAGAGAGTTGAATGTGCTGAACAGTTGTTTTGGGTTGTAGGATAATGAAGATACAAGGTTTGCGAAATAGGTCTGTTTAGCAGAGGTGACGGCTATTTTGAAGGCAAGTGTAGCTTGTTTGAAAGCAGTGAAGTCGTCTGGCAGGCGTGTTTTCTTCCAATGCCGCTCCGCGACCCTGGATGATTGTCGAAGTTTTTTGGTTATATTGTTGTGCCAGGGTTGCCTATTGATTCGTCGCACTTTGCCGTGCGTGAGAGGTCACAGAGATAACAAAAAGACAGCTCTTACCCACAGTTAGCCCATGTGGGATGTCACCTCAGCAGCCCCAATGCACGTTTCACGTTGGCTTCCTCTGGGGGCCGTGGCATACTGTGTGTCTATCTTAGCTTACATAGAAATCACCCAAGGTGCACCTCCTTTCGGTGACACATGTGTGGTGCTGTTACATCGGAAGACACATTGATTACAGCTTCCGACACGACACGGCAGTAAGCAGAAACCTCCTGTGATGTCACATAACCTCAATGTGTCATGTGAATGGTGACGTCAGCAATGTTTCCAGTCTCACCGCACATCAGGCATGCGCACTGACCGGTTACCATGCTTAATGTGGGCTTATGAAAGGGCAGGAATACAGTCACCAAATAAACCTATACATAGCAGCCAATAAGACCTATATCGCATAAGTAAGAAAAATTAAATATGAATTCTGAAATGAAACCTCTATAAAGTGCTGTGTGACAGTGTACCTATTTATTAATTCAACAAAAAACATGAAAAATTAACTAGGTGAGAGACAAACCCGATAATGTTTAGATTTAATAAGTAAATGTGAATTAATAGAACTTAATCAGTAGAATGAGGGTTCCGTTTCATTCCTAATGCACTGAGTGTACAAGTAGAAAAAATATTTTTTTATGAATATAATCAAATATAGTGACCATAAAGATGATGTGCAGATGTGTGGGTAATAGGAACACTACCCCGCAACAAAATGAACAATAAAATGACAGTGCAAAACAAGCTTGATGCAAATGCTTAACCCCTTAACGCCCAAGGGTGGTTTGCACGTTAATGACCACTGTCTCTTTATGAGGTTATAACTCTGGAACGCTTCAACGGATCTTCGCGATTCTGAGATTGTTTTCTCGTGACATATTGTACTTCACATTAATGGTAAACATTTCTTCGATATACCTTGCGATTATTTTTGAAAAAAACGCAAATATGGCGAAAATTTTGAAAATTTTGCAATTTTCAAACTTTGATTTTTTTTTTCCCTTAAAACAGAGAAATATGTCACACAAAATAGTTAAGAAATAACATTTCCCACATGTCTACTTTACATCAGCACAAGTTTGGAACCAAAATTTTTTTTTCTTAGGAAATTATAAGGGTTAAAAGTTGACCAGCGATTTCTCATTTTACAACAAAATTTACAAAGCCATTTTTTTTTGGGACCACCTCACATTTGAAGTCACTTTGAGGGGTCTATAAAGCAGAAAATACCCAAAAGTGACACCATTCTAAAAACTGCACCCCTCAAGGTACTCAAAACCACATTCAAGAAGTTTATTAACCCTTCAGGTGCTTCACAGGAGCTGAAGCAACGTGGAAGGAAGAAATAATATTTAACTTTTTAGCCACAAAAATGATCTTTTACAAACTTTTTTTTATTTTCACAAGGGTAAAAGGAGAAAATGGGCAGATAAAGTTGTTGTGCAATTTCTCCTGAGTATGCCAATACCCCATATGTGGGGGAAAACCACTGTTTGGGCACACGGCAGAGCTCGTAAGGGAAGGAGCGGCGTTTGACTTTCCAAACTAAAATTGGCTGGAGTTGAGATTGGACGCCATGTCGTGTTTGGAGAGCCCCTGATGCGCCTAAACAGTGGAAACCCCCCACATGTGACACCATTTTGGAAACTAGACCCCCTAAGGAACTTATCTAGATCTGTTGTGAGCACTTTGAACTCCCAAGTGTTTCACAAAAGTTTATAATGCCTGGGTGTGGAAAAAAAAAACAATTTTCCACAAAAATGAATTTTTAGTCCCAAATTTTTGATTTTTCCCAAGGAAATTGGACCCCAAAAGTTGCTGTCCAATTTGTCCTGAGTACACTGATACCCCATATGTGGGGGGGGAAACTGTTTGGGCGCACGGCAGGGCTTGGAAAGGAAGCAGTAACGTTTTGGAATGCAAACGTTGATGGGGGTCATGTTCCGTTTGTAGTGCCCCAGATGAGCCTAAACAGTGGAAACCCTCCACAAGTGACCCCATTTTGGAAACTAGACCCCCTAAGGAACTTATCTAGATCTTTGGTGAGCACTTTGAACCCCCAAGTGCTTCACACAAGTTTATAATGCCCGGGCATGAAAATAAAAAATCCTATTTTTTTCCCACAAAAATTATCTTTTAGTTACTAATTTTTTTTTCCCAAGGGTAACAGGATAAATTGGACCACAAATGTTGTTGTCCAATTTGTCCTGAGTACGCTGATACCCCATATTGGGGGGGAACCACTGTTTGGGCGCACGGCAGAGCTCGGAATGGAAGGAGCACCATTTGACTTTTTCCAATCAAAATTGGCTGGAATTGAGATTGGACGCCATGTTGCATTTGGAGAGCCCCTGATGTGCCTAAACAGTGGAAACCCCCCACAAGTGACCCCATTTGGGAAACTAGACCCCTAAGGAACTTATCTAGATCTTTGGTGAGCAATTTGAACCCCCAAGTGCTTCACACAAGTTTATAACGTAGAGCCGTAAAATTCAAAAATCATATTTTTTCCACAAAATTGATCTTTTCACCCCAATTTTTATTTTCCCAAGGGTAACAAGACTCCAAAAGTTATTGTGCAATTTGTCTTGAGTACGCTGATACCCCATATGTGGGGGTAAACCACTGTTTGGGTGCATGGCAGAGTTTGGAAGGGAAGGAGCGCCGTTTGACTTTTTCAACGCAGAATTGGCTGGATGCCATGTCGTGTTTGGAGAGCTCCTGATCTGCCTAAACAGTGGAAACCCCCGACAAATGACACCATTTTGGAAACTAGACCCCTCAAGGAACTCATCTAGATGTGTGGTGAGCACTTTGAACCCCGAAGTGCTTCACAGAAGTTTATAACGTACAGCCGTAAAATAAAAAAATCTTTTTTTTTTTTTTTTTACAAAAATGATTTTTTCGCCCCAATATTTTATTTTCACAAGGGTATCAGGAGAAATTGGACCCCAAAAGTTGTTGTCCAATTTGTGCTGAGTATGCTTATACCCAATATGTGGGAGAAAACTACTGTATGGTCACACGTTGGGGCTCGGAAGGGAAGTAGTGACGTTTTGGAAGGCAGACTTTGATGGAATGGTCTGGGGGCGTCATGTCGCATTTGGAGAGCCCCTGATGTGCCTAAACAGTGGAAACCCCCCACAAGTGACCCCATTTTGGAAAATAGACCCTCTAGATGTGTGGTGAGCACTTTGAACCCCGAAGTGCTTCACAGAAGTTTTAGAACATACAGCCGTAAAAACCAAAAAATCATTTTTTTTTACAAAAATGATTTTTTTCGCCCCCAGTTTTTTATTTTCCCAAGTGTAACAGAAGAAATAGGACAAATTACACAATAACTCTTGTGGTCCTGAGTACGCTGATACCCCATATTTGGGGGTAAACTACTGTTTGGGCGCATGACAGAGCTCAGAAGTGAAGGAGCACCGTTTGACTTTTTCAACGCAGAATTGGCTGGAATTGAGATCAGACGCCATGTCACATTTGGAGAGCCCCTGATGTGCCTAAACAGCGGAAATCCCCCAATTCTAACTCCAACCCTAACCCCAACACACCCCTAACCCTAGTCCCAACCCTAACCACAAACCTAACCCTAACACACCCCTAACCCTAATCCCAACCCTAATCCTAACTTTAGCGCCAACCCTAACCCTAACTTTAGCCGCAACCCTAACCCTAATGGGAAAATGGAAATAAATACATTTTTTTAATTTTATTATTTTTCCCTAACTAAGGGGGTGATAAAGGGGGTTTGATTTACTTTTTATAGCGGGTTTTTATGATTGGCAGCTGTCACGCTAAAAGACGCTTTTTATTGCAAAAAATAGTTTTTTGCATCACCACATTTTGAGAGCTATAATTTTTGCATATTTTGGCCCACAGAGTCATGTGAGGTCTTATTTTTTGTGGGACGAGGTGTCGTTTTTATTGGTACCATATTTGAGCACGTGACATTTTTTGATCGCTTTTTATTTCGATTTTTGGGAGGTTAGAATGAACAAAAATCAGCAATTCATGAATTTCCTTTGTGGGGGGTGTTTATACCGTTCCGCGTGTGGTAAAATTGATAAAGCAGTTTTATTCTTCGGGACAGTATGATTACGGCGATACCTCATTTATATCATTTTTTTATGTTTTGGCGCTTTTATAGAGTAAAAACAATTTTATATAAAAAAATTATTATTTTTGCATCGCTTTATTCTGCGAGCTATAACTTTTTATTTTTTCGCTGATGATGCTGTATGGCGGCTCGTTTTTTGCGGGATAAGATGACGTTTTCAGCGGTGCCATGTTTATTTATAACGGTCTTTTTGATCGCGTGTTATTCCACTTTTTGTTCGGCGGTATGATGATAAAGCATTGATTTTTTGCTTTGTTTTTTTTTTTTAAGGGGTTCACTAAAGGGGTTAACTAGTGGGACAGTTTTATAGGGGGGGTCGTTACGGACGCGGCGATACCAAATATGTGTACTTTTATTGTTTTGTTTATTTTATTTACAGGAAGAAATGAATTTATTGGGGAATATTTTTATTTTCTTTTATGATTTTTTGAACACTTTTTATTTTTATTTTTTTAACTTTTTTACTTTGTCCCAGGGTGGGACATCACTGTATTTTATCAGATCGCTGGTCTCACAGTGTGCACAGCACTCTGTGAGACCAGCGATCGCTCTGGCATATTTCTATAGATATATCTATAGATATTTCCAGATATATCCATAGATATATTTATAGATATTGCCATAGATATTTAGATAGATATTTCCATAGATATTTAGATAGATATTTCCTTAGATATATCTATAGATATATCCATAGATATATACTTAGATATATCCATAGATATATCCATAGATAGATAATAGATAGATAAATAGATAAGATAGATGGATGGATAGATAATAGATAGATTAATAGATAGTGTGAGACAGTGAAGTGGTGCATACTGGACGGGGTGTACATCTCGCCCAGGTTTCTTAGCTGGGTGGCATAAGGAATGTAGGAGTGAAGGTAGGTTGGCAGTGCGACGTTCACTCCACTCCCCATCCAGTACAGGCTTGCAGCCCAACCCTGAGTGCACTCAGCTGTCTAATTAAGCAGCCAGAAGTACGTTTTTGAGTTACACAGACGGGGCTCTCAGTCTGAATCTGGCTTCAAACGCTGCTGGAGTCTCCTGGAAGCCAAGCTCTGGTAATTACAAATCTGTGTTGTTTTGGCCAGGCTGTTAGAGCCTAGACCACGGTAGTGAGGGAACTAACTGTGTGAAGCTAGCAGCCTGCCAGGCTTAGGACTTTGTTTTATGGTTTGGTTTATGTTTGTTGCTGTGGACTTTCAATAAAACTGGTTGCTGCCAGTTTACACCAATAATGCTGTCGCTGCTTGGAGTCTTTTATGCCACTCCGTCTACCCGAGACGGCGATCCCAGAGCTATATACCCCCTGAACTGGCTACAATTGGTGGAGAATGCGGGCAGCACAGTGGCTAAAACAGCAGCAAAGAAAAACGTCTGTCAAAGCACCCTTAAAGAGACAGTAGCCCTAATAGTGTCTGCACAGAAAAAAGCTGAACTTGCTGTGGAAAATACTTTGGAGTGTGCATGCCCTGGGTAAAGGCTGCCGTTGCCGGGACAGACAAGTCTGACAGCATGGAGGAGCTGCTTAAACATATGGCGCAAGCTAGTGTGCAAAAGCAGGAGACTAACCGATTGTTAATGGAGCAGGTTGCAGCACTACGCCAGGCTCTCAGCACCTCGTCCCAGAGTGATGACGCAAGGTCACCTGCGTTGTCCGCTGTAAAGAAGGCGGTTAAAACAGACCCTGCAGAAGATGACTCCTCATGACGATGTGGAGGCATGTGTAGCTATATTTGAAAGACTGGCAGAGAAGGAGAATCTGCCACCATCTGAATGGGCCATGGTGGTCGCACCCTATCTGACTGGGGAACCCCAAAAGGCCTATTTTGACCTTAGCGAGCAGGACAGCAGAGACTATGCCAAGCTGAAAGCGGAGATTCTTGCCCGCCTGGGTGTTACGGTTGCAGTCCGTGCCAGGAGAGTCCATAACTGGAGATACAGTTGGGACAAGCCTGCTCGCTCACAAATGTATGACCTGATTTATTTAGTAAAGAAGTGGCTGGAGCCTGACGTCAGCACCCCTGCCCAAATGGTCGAAAAGGTAGTGGTGGACCGGTATATCTGGGCCCTTCCTCCTGGGGTGCAGCACTGGGTCGGACAGGGAGACCCCAAATACGCCAATCAACTGGTCAGCCTGATAGAGAGGTACTCCGCCACCAAAGACTACCTCCGTGACCCGCCGTCCGAGCGGTCGTCACTTCGGAGTTCCTGACCTCCGACATCTCCCGTTAAGAGAGTTCCAGCTGGTGGGGCCAGGGGGGCTGCTGATAGACGGGGTCAGCCCCGAGGGGACATGTGTGAGGCAAGGGCCGATGCTTCCCTGTCGGAAGTCCCCAGGCCTAGAAAGGTCTTCCCGTCTGAACCACCAGACCTGAGACAGTGTTGGAGATGCCGTGAACAGGGTCATGTTTCAGTCAACTGTCCACTAGTGGGGTAACCTATGGACTGTGATGCTGGAAGGTCCCTCTCTCTCCTCGCGGAACCCGTGTGCGTGGCAACCCCAGCCGAGGAGAATGGCCCACAGATGTCCCAGGTGGTTATAAATGGCTGCTCCGTACAAGCCCTCCTAGACTCAGGGAGTCGAGTGACTCTGGTACATGCAGCCTCGTTGATAGGGACTTCATCCCGATAAACATCTGAGCGTGGTGTGCATCCATGGAGATACCAAAGTCTACCCGGTGACTTTCGTGGACTTCGTCACAAAACTCGGGGAGATCTCGTATGAAGTGGGGGTAGTGAAGAACCTGATGCACCCAGTCATAGTGGGTCGTGACTTTCCCCTGTTTTGGGGTCTCTGGAAAAAAAAAGGCTCTACCGGACAGTGGGATGAAGCTCCTACTGAGGTTGCGCGGTCCATAGGGGCGGACCACAATGCTAGTGTGTTGTTGAGCTTAGGTGATGATAATGATGAATTTCCATTTCAAGTGATGTTGGGGGAGGGGGATAATGGTTCTCAGGAACAGAATGTCCCTGACCTACCTGTGTCCCGTGGCAGTTTTGGGAGTGAGCAGTTGCGAGACCCCACTCTTAAACATGCCAGGGAAAGTATAACTGTTCTGAACGAGATCCCACAAGAGCCCGGCTCTGATAAACAATTTCCCCATTTTGCCATGAACAATGACCTGCTATATAGGGTCACTAAGGTCAATGGAGAGGTCGTGAGTCAGCTCCTGGTACCTAAGATATATAGAAGTATGGTGCTAGGTTTGTCACATAACCACGTGCTTGGTGGGCACCTGGGGATGGACAAGACCCAGGAAAGAATCCTCCAGAGCTTTTACTGGCCAGCGGTTTATCGAGATGTGGGGGATTATTGAAATCCTGCCCCACGTGTCAGATAAATGCTCCGGTTTCCCACTTCCCAGTCCATTAGTCCCGCTCCCGGTTATAGAGATACCTTTTGAAAGGGTTGCGATGGACTTGGTAGGTCCTATTGTGAAATCAGCCAGGGGGCACCAATACATACTAGTGGTACTTGATTATGCAACCCGATACCCCGAGGCTATCTCCTTAAGAAATATGGCGTCCAAAAATATTGCACGGGAACTCTTTCTTATGTTTTCCAGGATAGGAATCCCTAAAGAGATCCTCACGGATCAAGGCACACCTTTTATGTCCAAGGTGATGAAGGAGCTGTGTAAGTTGCTTAAAATCTCGCACATTCGAACCTCCGTGTATCACCCCAGACGGATGGGCTGGTTGAACGTTTTAATAAAACGTTAAAACATATGCTAAAGAAAGCAGTGGAGAAAGATGGTCGGGACTGGGACTACCTGTTATCCTACCTAATGTTTTCGGTCAGAGAGGTGCCTCAGCCTCTACTGGTTTTTCTCCCTTTGAGTTGGTATATGGTCGGCACCCGCGGGGCTTGCTTGATATAGCCAAGGAAGTATGGGAAACCGAGGCAACCCCATACAAGAGTGTTATAGAGCATATTGCCCAGATGCAGGATAGAATTGCTAAAGTTATGCCATTGGTTAAGGATCACCTGCAGAGAGCCCAAGAAGCTCAAAGCAGAATATATAATCGGTCAGCAAAAGTTAGGACTTTCAACCCCGGGGATCAGGTCCTGATCCTAATCCCTACGGTGGAAAGTAAGTTCTTGGCCAAGTGGCATGGCCCCTACGAGAATCACCTACAGAGTACACCAACCAGGGAGACGGAAGCCCTATCAGGTCTATCATATCAACTTAATCAAGCCCTGGAGGGACAGAGAGTCATTGTCGGCCTCGGGTGAATTACAGAAAGGGTTAAAACCATCTATACCTCCTGTGATATTTGGTGAGACATTGTCAGTACACCAAAAACAGGAAGTACGGGAGTTTCTGCAGGAAAATCAGCAGAGGTTTTCAGACTTGCCCGGCCGGACCTCTCTCGTGAAGCACCATATCGAGACCGAGCCCGACACTAAGGTCAAGCTGAAGCCGTACAGGATACCGGAAGCCCGTAGAGAGATAGTCTCCACTGAGATCAAATGGATGCTAGCCCTCTGGGTCATTGAGGAGGCCCAAAGCGAGTGGTGTAGCCCGATTGTCCTGATCCCAAAACCTAATGGAACCTGGAGGTTTTGCAATGATTTTAGAAAGTTGAACGACGTGTCAAAGTTTGACACATACCCGATGCCACGGGTAGACAAGCTAATCGAGAGGTTAGGGTCTGCCCGTTATATTACAACCCTCGATCTGACAAAAGGGTACTGGCAGATACCCCTGTCTGATGAGGCAAAAGAAAAAACGGCCTTTGCAACCCCTGACGGCTTGTTTCAGTATCTTGTGATGCCATTCGGGTTGCATGGAGCCCCGGCTACCTTTCAGAGGCTGATGGACCTGATCCTGCACCCTCATCGGACCTATGCGGCTGCCTACCTGGATGATGTGGTAATTTTCAGTTCCGATTGGAAGAGCCACCTCGCTAAGGTACCAGCCGTCATAGACTCGATAGGCGGAGCTGGGCTGAAAATAAACCCAGAGAAATGTGCAATTGGCCTAGAAGAGGCCAAGTACCTGGGCTATGTCATTGGCAGGGGGCTGATTAAGCCCCAAATCAATAAGGTAGAGGCGATTCAGAACTGGTCTACACCCCTCACAAAACGACAGGTCAAAGCGTTTCTGGGCTTCACTGGGTACTATCACAGATTTGTACAAAATTTTGCCTCCATTGCTGCCCCGTTGACCAACCTGACAAAGTGTGGGAAGTCAAAAATGGTAGTTTGGACTCCGGAGGCAGAAAAAGCCTTTCAGTCCTTGAAAATGGCTTTATGTCAAAGCCCAGTTCTGGTCACCCCTAATTTCAGGGAGGAGTTTCTTGTTCAAACTGATGCCTCTAATGTGGGGTTAGGGGCGGTTTTGTCGCAGGTCGTGAAGGGTGAGGAGCACCTGGTCATGTATCTGAGTCGAAAACTGACACCAGCTGAACAAAATTATGCCATTCTGGAGCGAGATTGCCTCGCAATCAAATGGGCGCTGGACTCGCTACGTTATTACCTCTTGGGCAGGAAATTTAAATTACAGTCAGACCATGCTCCTCTGGCATGGATGAAGCAGAACAAGGAAAGGAATGCCAGGGTAACAAGGTGGTTCCTTTCGCTTCAAGAATTCAATTTCTCGGTAGAGCATAGGCCTGGGAAGTTACAGGGTAATGCCGATGCCTTGTCTAGAGTTCACTGTCTCTTTGGGGTTGTTGACCAGCCCTCAGGTCTGGAGAAGAGGGGGGATATGTGAGACACTGAAGGGGTGCGTACTGGACGGGGTGTACATCTCGCCCAGGTTTCTTAGCTGGGTGGCATAAGGAATGTAGGAGTGAAGGTAGGTTGGCAGTGCGACGTTCACTCCACTCCCCATCCAGTACAGGCTTGCAGCCCAACCCTGAGTGCACTCAGCTGTCTAATTAAGCAGCCAGAAGTACGTGGTTGAGTTATACAGACGGGGCTCTCAGTCTGAATCTGGCTTCAAACGCTGCTGGAGTCTCCTGGAAGCCAAGCTCTGGTAATTACAAATCTGTGTTGTTTTGGCCAGGCTGTTAGAGCCTAGACCACGGTAGTGAGGGAACTAACTGTGTCAAGCTAGCAGCCTGCCAGGCTTAGGACTTTGTTTTATGGTTTGGTTTATGTTTGTTGCTGTGGACTTTCAATAAAACTGGTTGCTGCCAGTTTACACCAATAATGCTGTCGCTGCTTGGAGTCTTTTATGCCACTCCGTCTACCCGAGAAGGCGATCCCAGAGCTATATATCCCCTGAACTGGCTACAATAAATTATGGATAGATAAATAGATTATAGATATGGGATAGATAGATAGTAGATAGATAGATAGATAGATAGATAGATAAAATGGTACATAAATAGTTAAAGACACACACACAAAATCTTCACGCAATATCTTTAAATTAAAAAAAAATGGAAAAAAATGGCATGGGCTCCCGCGCAATTTTCTGCGCCAAAGGGGGAAAGCCGACGGCCGGGGCCAATATTTCTAGCCTGGGAAGGAGTTAATACCCATGGAGCTTCCCAGGCTATGAATAGCAGCCCGCAGCTAGCCTTTACTGGCTATTAAAATAGAGGAACCCCCCAAAAAATGACGTGGAGACCCCTTATAATTTATAGCCAGAAAGGCTACACAGACAGCTGCGGGCTGATATTCATAGCCTAAGAAGGGGCCACGGATATTGGCGCACCCCCCTGGCTAAAAATACCAGCACCCAGCCGCCCCAGAATTGGCGCATCTGTACGATGCGCCATTCCGGCACTTAGCCCCTCTTCCCACTCCTGTGTAACGGTGGGATATGGGGTAATAAGGGTTAATGTCACCTTGCTATTGTAAGGTGACATTAAGCATTGTTAATAATGGAGAGGCATCAATAAGACACCTATCCATTATTAATCTTATATTAATAAAAAGTTAAAAAAAAACACACATAAGAATAAAGTATTTTAATGAACTAAAACTCAACACGGGTTTCATATTTTTATTGCACGCCCAGATCCAAGCGACGCCCTCGATCTTCTAGAATAAAATGGAAAAAAATAAACAAACCATATACTCCCTGTCCGACGCAGTCCAATTAATAACGAGTGTCCCACGATGATCTCCCCTATAGAGCAGTGACATCAGGTGATGTCACTGCTCTATAGGGCCTCCCAGTGATGAACTGACAGGAGACAATGGCTCCTGCAGTGCATCACTGAGGTTACCTGAGTTCGGGGTCTCACTTTACAGCAATGCTGAGTGAAAATTAGGGTTAGGTTTACGGGACCTCTTTCCCAGCGGTGGAGGGATGCCACAGGGGAGGATTACCTCCTCCTGTCATTTCATCGCTGGAGCCCGTGGAGAGCGGTCGCATCAGCTGATGAGGCTGCTCTCGTCGGGAGATCGTCGTGGGACGCTCATTATTATCTGGACTACGGTGGAAAGGTGATGTATAGGTTGGTTTATTATTTTATTTTTATTACAGCAGATCGATGGCTTCGGGGAATTAAGTGATTGGTGAGTATGTACTCTATGTTATGTGTTGTATGTTAAGTGTGTGTTCTGTATGTTACATGTTGTATTTTCTGTATGTTATATGTTTTATGTATATGTTCTGTATGTTATATATTGTATGTTCTGTATGTTATATGTTGTATGTTATACTGTATGTTTATTGTTACATGTATGTTATGTTTGTATGTCTATATGTTATGTAATGTATGTTATATATTCTGTATGCTATATGTTGTATTTTCAGTATGTTATATAGTATGTTCTGTGTATGTAATGTATGTTATATATTCTATATGTTGTATGTTCTGTATGTTATATGTTGTATGTTCTGCATGTTATATGTTCTGTATGTTATATGTAGTATGTAATGTATGTTATATATTCTTGTGTTGTATGTTCTGTATGTTATATGTTGTATGTTCTGCATGTTATACGTTCTGTATGTTATATGTAGTATGTAATGTATGTTATATGTATGTACTTTTTTTTTTTACATTCAACACATTAGCGGATGATGGACTCTATTGTCCATCATTTGGCTAATGTGTCAGTCACTGACAGTAGAGCAGGCATAGCCGATGGGACTTGTAGCCCCATTGGACAATGCCCTGCATACATATACACCCCCCGCACAGCCCGTAGAGCCCCCGCCCGCAGCACAGCCCCGTCACTCTGGATGGGAGAGGAGATAGAGGCTGCAGAGCGACGGGGCTGTTCGGACTGTGTGCGGGGGGCAGGCTGTCGGCGGGTGGGGGGGTTTGTCTCTAGGGGGCTGTGTGGGCAGGCTGTCAGCGGGCGGGGGGCTGTGTGCAGTCGGGTGGGGCTGTGACATGCGGTGCAGCACCGCCCACAGACTGCTGTCAATCTTGCTGATGATGTCACGTCAATTTCCAGAGTCAGGAAATTGACGTGACATCACCGGATGTTAGCGGCGACTGCAACCTGGGGGTCACGTGACCCGGACTCAGCCGGCATAGCGCCACTCACAGGCAGTATTGCCAAAAGAAAATATATTAAAAGTTCATCAGGGGCCCGGGGGGATACAATGGGGGGTTAATAAAAAGTAGTGGACAACCCCTTTAACCCTTCAGGTGCTTCACAGGAACTAAAGCAACGTGGAAGGAAAAAATGGACATTTTAATTTTTCCAACAAAAATGTTTTTTTTAGCATCAATTTTTTAATTTTCACATGGGCAATAGGATAAAATAAAGAAAAATGGTGGATTGAGTCCAGCTGATAAAAAGACTTGCTTTATTACAAAATAGTAAAAAATGTACAAATTACATATTATGGCACCCAATAGACGCAGCAACGCGTTTCGAACACATGCTGTTTTCTTTGTCAGAGCTGCAATACAATAAAATGAATCACAATTTATACAACAGCTGATAAAACAGATTCCCCAAGGAAACACAAGTGATAAAACTAATTGCACACCAGTGAAAATATAAAAGAAAAAGAAACAAAAACAGCAAAAAAATGCATATACATACGGCTAGATAATGAAGAAAAACCAACCAAATATATAAGATCTAATAATGAAATAATAATTCTTTACGTTGATTCAATCCAGCAGGAACGCAGGTGTTAAGATAAAACATCCAAAAAGCCTCTCGATCTCGAAACTGTTTTTTGGCATCTCCTCCCCTTCTATTCAAATGAATTTTCTCTATAGCAAACACACAAAAAGATGAAGTATTTCGTCCATGAACCTGTGTAAAATGTCTGGATGCCTGTGACATAGCACGTAATGAGTCACAATTACCTGTATTATAAATATTGGGCAAATGCTCAGAAATACGTTTTTTTAAGTTTCTGATGGTACATCCCACATACATTTTGGAACAACTAGAGCAAGAAATGATATACACAGCATAATCACTGTTGCAGTTCAAGAATTGTTTGATAGAAACATTTCTAGATAAATCAGAATTGTGAAAACTCTTAGTGACAGATGCAAACTTGCACATTCTACAACGGTTCTCCCCACATTTGTAAAATCCTTTACAATCAAGCCAGGTATGTCTATCAGCTATACATTTATTTGGGTTAGAGAGTATGTTGCCTATGGTAACTGCTCTTTTTGCAACCACGGCACAACCCGGTTTTCGAATTTGGGCCAATGTATTATCTTCCTCCAGTATAGGTAAATATTTGTAAAAAATCCTTTTAATGTCCATAAACTGAGGACTGAATTGTAATGACAATACAGGTTTATCACTCCAATTATTGTTATCCCTATCTGGATTATTAGTAATTAATTCTGAACGATTTTTTTTGTTCAACAATTTTTTCAGCTCTGTTTAACATCCATACAGGATAGCCTCTGTTTTTCAATTTCTGCTGACATTCAAGAAGTTCACCCTTACGCTTATCCTTATTACTACAATTCCTCTTTATACGTGTAAATTCACCAACAGGAATGGATTTTACAGTATGCTTAGGGTGAGAACTTGATGCATGTAATATGCTGTTTCCCGAAAGAGGTTTAGAAAATGTGGACGTAACAATTTCATTGCCAGAGCCCACCAAATGCAAATCCAAAAAAGAAATAGAACTTTTATGAAAAATTGATGTAAAAGAAATGCTATATGGATTGGAGTTGATGTATTGAACAAACTGGGGTATCAAAGACATATCTCCTCTCCAAATAAAGAGGAGGTCGTCGATAAATCTTCCATACCATACAAAATTGTCCATGTAGGGATTAGTAGTTGTATATAGCCAGTTTAACTCCCAATATGACATTACCAGGTTAGCTGTTGTGAATAGGCTGGAAATGAGTTCTGAGCAGAAGCTCCCTCTGGTGGTTACAAACAGTACTGGACTGTCCAGTGAAGATTGTGAGGATTGGGAATCAGGTGTTACTGACTGGTCTTATATAAGGGAGTCGCCTTCCCATCAGGGTTGCCGGTGATCAATTGTTCTGGTCTCAATCCTTGATTCCTGTTTCCTTGGTAGCCTGCTGTGTCGTGTCTGAATCTCCTGCTAACAGATAAGACATTTTCTTCTTTTTGTTTTTGTGCTTGATTTTTGCATTTTGTCCTGCACTTCTGTGGGGGCCTTCAGGGTTCCTTCTGGGGGCTTTTGCCCTCTCAGTTCAGTTCAGCCACTTATGTTTGTACATTTGCTTTTTCCAGTTTTTTCAGTGGCTGCTGTTTTGTTTTTGGTTACACCAGAGAACTAATTTAGGTGATAGAGGTCATGTGATCTCAGGTGTTTTTGAAATTAGTAGAGTTGGTGCTTTTCAGGGTTTTTTGGGATTGCAGTAAGTGCCCTTCCTATCCCTTTCTATTTAGTAAGTTTGGGCCCCAACGTTTGCTCATACTATTTTCTGTCTGTGTCAGTATTTCTTCTTGTCTAACCGCCATTACATGTTTGGGGGCTTTCTATGTTCTTTGGGGATCTGCTCCGGGGCAGATAGCTTTCCTCTTTCTATCTTTAGGTGTAGTTAGTTTCTCAGGCTGTGACGAGGCGTCTAGGACCAACGTAGGAACGCTCCACGGCTGCCACTAGTTGTGGTGGTTAGTCAGGGTACTGCAATCTCATAGTTTCCAACTGCTCTGGTGTATTTCCTTTTTTTGCCTGCTCTCCTCAGCTACCAAATCATAACAGTATCACCGGCCTAAACTGAAAATTATATGGTACTCACAGAAGGGAAAAATATTGTGGAAAGAAAAAAGTTGTCAGAGTTGTCAGAGATTTTTTTTTTTTTTTCTGTTTGTTGCATTTTTTTTTTCCCTCTGTATCTCTGGGTGCTGAGGAGGATTTTTTTTTTCTCTCTCAATGGAGTTTGCACAGTTGTCTGGCCGTGTGGATCAGCTTGCCACTGAAGTTCGGAGTATTGCTACCTATCTTGCTAGGTTGCCTGTTGTGGAACCTAGGATCCCATGCCAGATTTGTTTTTAGGGGATCGAGCTAAGTTTCTGAATTTCAAAAATAACTGTAAATTGTTTTTTGCCTTAAAATCTAAGTCCTCAGGGAACGCAGCGCAGCAGGTTCAAATTGTCATCTCTCTCCTGCGCGGCGACCTCAGGATTGGGCTTTTTCCCTGACACCTGGGGATCCTGTTTTGAGTGATGTTAATGCGTTTTTTCAGGCTTTGGGGTTATTGTACGATGAGCCTAATGTCACTGATCAAGCTGAAAAAACTTTGTTGGCATTAAGTCAGGGGCTTGAGGACGCTGAGTTATACTGTCAGAGATTCCGTAAGTGGGCAGTCCTGACCAAATGGAATGACGACGCTTTGGCAGCTCTTTTTCGGAAGGGACTGTCAGATAATATAAAGGATGTTATGGTGGGATTCCCTGTTCCCTCTGGTCTCAATGATTCTATGTCATTAGCGATTCAAATTGACAGACGTTTGCGTGAGCGGAAAGGTATGCGTGGAATAATGTTGCCTTGTGAACCTGCTTCTGAATCCATGCAGTGTGATAGAGTGGTTTCTTGGGCACAGCGTCATGAATTTCGAAAGCGCAATGGGTTATGTTTCTACTGTGGTGATGCCTCTCATGCTATTTCAGTCTGCCCTAAGCGGGGAAGACGTTTTGCACGCTCAGTTGTCTTGGGTAGTGTTCAGACTAAGTTTTTATTAACTGTTACCCTGATATGCTCTCTGTCGTCATTTTCTGCTCAGGCTTTTGTTGATTTTG
>JARQOD010008493.1:0-35319 GCA_033576555.1 Oophaga sylvatica
ATTATTACACACAAAAGATCGCCCCTTTAATTCCCATGTAGCCCTGACTATTTCACCAAATCTTCCCTTTAATATTAAACCATTATACCGGTATATTATACACGTTATCACCCCGATATTTATTACACACCAGTACTCCCCGATATTATACATCAGTGACCTCCCTCGTATAGTATTTACACTAGTGATTGCCCCTATATTATTCCACATCGTGATCTCCTGCAGTGTTTTATTACACACTAGTGATACTACCCCTTTTTTATTATAACAGTGACTCCCTGTTTATTATTACCCATGATCGCCCTTTGTATTATTACACATCATGATTGCCCTGTACATTATACACCATGAAACTACCCCAGTACTACTAAACCAGTGATCGCCCCATATATTTTACACACAAAATGAAAACCCCTTATAATCAACAGTGATAGCCCCCGTGTACTATTACACCAGTGATCTTCCCAGGTAATATACATCATGATCTCCCCATTAATATTACAACAGTGACACCCATATATTATTACCCAGTGATCGCCCATATATTATTACACGATGATCACCCCGTTATTTTATTACACACCAGGATCGCCCCGTAATTATGACACCAGTGAATGCCCCCGTATTTATACCCAGTGAATACCCCGTAATTATTACAAAAGTATTGCCCCTGTATATTATTAACACCATGATTGCCCCTTATAATAATTCACCAGTGTAACCCCGTGTTTCTTAACCAGTGATATTCCCTGGGTAAATTACACCATTTACTCCCCCTGTATTATTACACCAGGAACGCCCCATATAAACAGTTTCACCCCGGTATATTATTACCACCAGGACTGCCCTGATATTATTAAAAACTGAACCCCATAATTAAAAAACCAATTTATTGCCCCCGTAATTATTACACACCTGACCTCCCCATAAGATTACACTAGTGATTGCCACCGTATATTATTCCACACATTTATTCCTTCATGTTTTATTAACACTATGATACCCATGTATATTAAAAAACACCATGATCGCCCCTTGTATTATTACACCATGATCGCCCCTGTGATATTACACAACCCTTTATTGTCCCGTATTTAATTACGCCAGTATCTACCCCTAAAAAACACACACCATAATCTCCCCAAATAACACAAGTGATCGCCCCTTAAATAACCCAGTGATAGCCCCTGTGTATCTTCCCTTGTAATAAAACACCAGTGATCCCCCCGTGTAATATTACCCAAATGATCACCTCTATATTATTACACCTGAAGCCATTATATATTACATATCAGTGACACCCCCGTATTTTATTACACCAGTGATCCCCCATTTATTACACCCGACATCATTGTCGCCCCCCTATACATTACACATCAGAATTGCCTCTATAATATTACACAAGTGATCTCCCCTATATTATTACACCATGATCGCCCTGTATATTATTACCACTAGTGTTTCCCCCCTAAATTTTATATAGTGATTCCCCGTGTATTATTACACCCTCAAATTTATCGCCATATATTACAACAGTGACTCGCCCTTTTAAATTTCACAATAGTGACCCTTTCCGTAATTAACCCCGTGATCTCCCCGGTATTATTACCCCTGTATATTATTACAGGCATAAATTATTAGTGTTTTTGTATAGGAAATATACTGATTATGATATAATAATTAATAGAAAAAATTTTAATAATGTAATTATAAAAATTGTAGTATGTGTGCCCTGCCTTGTTTTACCATATAGAGGTTTTTTTCCTGTACAAGCCCTGTGACCCTCCTTTTTTACCATAAGACGGTTCCTTTTCCCGTACAGAGGCCTTGTGTACCCGCCTTGTTTTACCATATAGACGGTTCTTTCCTATACAAGGCCTCTGTGTACCTGCCTTGTTTTACCATATAAGGTTCTTTCCGTCAAGGCCCCCTGTTACCCTGCCCTTGTTTTACCTATAACGGTTCTTTCCCTGACAGGGCCTCTGTGTACCCCTGCCTTGTTTTACCAATAGATGGCTCTTTCCTGTACAGAGGCCTCTTGTACCCCTCCTTGTTTTACCAAATAGAAAGGTTCTTTCCTGTACAAGGCCTCTGTGTACCCTCCTTGTTTTAACCATATAGAACGGTTCTTTTCTGTACAGAGGCCCTGGTAACCCTGCCTTGTTTTACCATATAGAGGTTCTTTTCTGTACAGAGGCCTCTGGTACCCTGCCTTGTTTTCCCCTTAGACGGTTCTTTTCTGTACAGAGGCCCTGTTAACGTTCTTGTTTTAAACCATATAGACGGTTCTTTTCTGTACAAGGCCTCTGTGTACCCTTCCTTTTTTACCAAAGACGGTTCTTCCTGTACAAGGCCTCTGTTTGCCCTGCCCGTTTTACCATATAGATGTTCTTTCCGTACAAGGCCTCTGGTACCCTCCTTTTTTAAAACCCTATAATGGTTCTTTCCTGACAAGGCCTCTGTGTACACTGCCTTGTTTTAAACCATAAGATGGTTTCTTTTCTTACAGGGCCTCTGTTTACGCTGCCTTGTTTAAACATAAGACGGTTCTTTTCTGTCAGAGGCCTCTGTGTACCCTCCTTGTTTACCATAAAGACGGTTTTCCCTGTACAGAGGCCCTGTGTGCCCTGCCTTTTTTACCATATAGAGGTTCTTTCCTTACAAGGCCTCTGTGACCCGCCTTGTTTTACCATATAATGGTTCTTCCTGTACAGAGGCCTCTGTGTACCCGCCTTGTTTTACCATAAGAAGGTTCTTTCCTATAACAAGGCCTCTGTGTACCCGCTTTTTTTACCATATGAGGTTTCTTTTCTGTCAGGGCCCTGTACCCTGCCTTGTTTTTACCCCTATAGAAGGTTCTTTCCCCATACAAGGCCCGTTACCCTCCTTGTTTTCCCAAAACGGTTCTTTCGTACAGAGGCCTCTTGTACCCGCCTTTTTACCAATAAAAGGTTCTTCCTATACAGAGGCCTCGTTACCCTCCTTGTTTACCATATAGATGGTTCTTTTCTGTACAGAGGCCTCTGTGTACCCTGCCTTGTTTTACCATATAGACGGTTCTTTCCTTTACAGAGGCCCTGTGTAACCCGCCTTGTTTTACCATATAGATGGTTCTTTTCTGTACAAAGGCGTCTGTGTGCCCTCCTTGTTTTACTTTATAGCGGTTTTTTTCCTGTACAGAGCCTCTGTGTACCCTGCCTTGTTTTACCAATAGATGGTTCTTTTCTGTACAAGGCCTTTTGTGCCCTGCCTTGTTTTACCAATAGACGGTTTTTTTCTGAAACAGAGGCCTCTGTGTACCCGCCTTGTTTTACAATATAGCGGTTCTTTCCATACAGAGGCCCTGTTACTCTGCCTTGTTTTACATATAAGGGTTCTTTTCTGTACGGGCCTCTGTGTACCCTGCCTTTTTTTACCATATGACGGTTCTTTCCTGTACAGAGGCCTCTGTGTACCCTGTCTTGTTTTACCATATAGACGGTTCTTTCCTGTACAGAGGCCTCTGTGTACCCTGCCTTGTTTTACCATATAGACGGTTCTTTCCTGTACAGAGGCCTCTGTGTACCCTGCCTTGTTTTGCCATGTAGACGGTTCTTTTCTGTACAGAGGCCTCTGTGTACCCTGCCTTGTTTTACCATATAGACGGTTCTTTTCTGTACAGAGGTGTCATGTGTGCATTGCCACGAAGATCGTCGCGGGTTGCACATTTTGACTTCTCACAGCTAGCTGCTGTTTTCTTGTGGTTTGGCAGCTAGGGAGTTATTTCTGTCTGTGCTCGGTGCTGGGACTGGGTGCAGTTTCTCCCGGCTGCAATTGATTATTTGTTGATTGGTTTCCTTTAAATTCCTGTTGTCTGCTTGGGGAGTTGCCTGAAACCTTCATGCAGACCACGATAGGAATGAATCTGTATAGACTTTAGTTGTGTGCTCCTTAGTTGTTCTAAGCTCAACTTGGTTAGAGTTTATTTCCCAGACCATTTATGTTCCTTTGGGGTTTGAGTGTGTATGCAAGCGAGTGTTATCCTGTCTGTCTTATATGTCTAATCTGTGTATTTAGCTGAGATCAGCCCATATCCCTTTGGGGTAGTCAGATCCTTCTTTAGGAGATTACAGGGTTCAGGTCTGATAGGAGACAGGGTTAGGTTGGAGACTTGGACCTCTGAACCATTATCAGACCTCCAAGGTGAGGGATTAGTTAGGACCCCAGTTTAGGTCAGGTTAGATCCCGGTCCACCTCTTTCCTGTTTCAGCTCATCAAGTCCCAAGATTAACCCTGAGTTCAGCAGATATCGTGTCAGGTAAATCTATTCTATACTTACATGCTGATGTTGCTTATACTAGTTGTTGTATAGAGTGTTGTTCTGTATTAATAGTTTACTGACATTGTATACATATCATTAGACAGCGTGACATTTTCACTGGCCATAAAAATTATCTCCAGTTACCATGGATCCAGTAGCCCAGCTGGCTCTGCAGTTGCAGGATTATCCATGGAGCTGACGGGACATTAAGTCCAAAGTTTTGTCTCCCCTGGAGCAAACAGAGTTGAACCTAAGTAGCTCTCCCGACAGGTTCACTGGTGGGCGAGACAAATTTTTCACCTTCCGGGAGGCATGTAAATTGTATTTCGGCCTTCGGCCTCGATCATCGGGAGTGAGGAGCAGAGAGTGGAATTGTTATCTCACTTCTGCAAGGGGACCCTAAAACCTGGGCATTTTCCCTTCTCCGGGATCCCCGCTCTACTGTCTGTAGATCAATTTTTTACTGCCCTGGGATTGGTATATGATGACCCAGATCGGGTCTCTCTTGCTGAGACAAAATTACGTAAGATACAGCAGGGAGATCGTCCAGCAGAGGAATTTGCTTCTGAGTTTCGTAGATGGGCCACAGATACCAGTGGAATGACCCAGCTCTTAGGAGCCATTTTTTGTCATGGGCTTTCTGATAAATTAAAAGACGTTTTGGCTCAGTATGAGTCTCCTCCTTCTCTGGAGGCTGCTATGGCCTTTAGCTATCCGTACTGATAGACGGCTTCGGGAGAGGGGTAGGTAACCCCACTCCCTGTTGTTTCTCCACCTACCACTAAAGTCCCTTATGTTGAGGTTCCCCTTGTCTGTTGGATGAGCCTATGCAGTTGGGAGGGACATCATTTCGTAGGAGGGGATTGGCGGTACGCCGCAGACTAGAAGATGTTTTTTCTGCAGGAAAGAGGGACATTTTGTTGGAGAATGTCCATCCCGTGCCTTGTTGAGCCAAAAGTCGCCGGAAAAACTGTTAATCCCAGGTTGTGTGGTGGACGACAACCTGGGGTATGTATTTCATCCGCCAGTTCTTCTCATTCCTTGTACCAGTGGAGGTGTAGTTGGTACAGAGTGGAGAGATTGTCTGTTCTTCTTGATAGTGGTTCCGGGCTAATCTGGTTGACGCTCAGTTTGCTCAGGTCAAGTATGCATCTGAGTGTATTGGTCAAACCGATCCCTATATTCTCCATTGACGCCAGGCCTCTCGGCCAAGGTAGCTTTGTTCATGAGGTTCATAACATTGACCTTCGGGTAGGGGCAATACATAGGGAACAATTATCTGTTATGTGTTGGAGGGTCTACCTACTCCCATTGTGTTGGGACTTCCTTGGTTGGTTAAACATAACCCTGGATTAATTGGCAGTCCAGAGAAATAAGCCAATGGGTGAGTTTTGCAAAAGCAACTGCATGAACACAGTCATCAGTGCGGTCGTGCCTATACATTGCCTCCTTTTTTGGAGGATTTTGGGGATGTTTTCTCTGAGGAGGGGTGTCAGGAGTTGCCTCCCATCGCGTGTATGACTGCTCATTAATCTCCTTCCTGATGCTAAAGTTGCCTAAAGCTAGGTTGTATAATCTTTCTGGTCCCTAGAGGCAGGCTATGAAAGATTATATTTCTGAAAGTTCGGGCCAAAGGGCATATTAGACCTTCATCTTCCCCCGTAGCCGCGGGGTCTTCTTTGTGAAGAAGAAAGATGGAGGCCTACGCCCTTGCTTGGATTTCCGCGAACTTAATCGGATTACTGTTCGAGATCCGTATCCACTCCCTCTTATTCCCTGATCTCTTCAATCAAATTGTTGGCGCCAAATGGTTTTCTAAATTGGATTCTCAGGGGGGCGTATAATCTGATTAGGATAAAAGAGGGGGATGAGTGGAAAACGGCGTTTAACACCCGGAGGGACATTATGAGAACCTAGTCATGCCTTTTGGTCTGACTAATGCACCAGCAGTATTCCAACATTTTGTTAATGACATTTTTCGTCACCTTGTGGGCTGTTTGTGGTTGTATATTTGGACGACATTTTAATTTACTCGCCAGATCTTGTGTCTCATCAGGAGCATGTGAGACAGGTGTTGCAGATCTTGCGAGACAATAAACTATACGCCAAACTGGAGAAGTGTTTATTTGCCGTACAGGAACTTCAGTTTTTGGGTTTTTTTGGTGCCCAGCCTCCGGTTTCCGATGGACCCTGAAAGGTGAGAGCAGTGCTTGAAGGGGATCAGCCAGGGATCTTAAGGCTCTGCAGCGTTTTTGGGGTTTGCTAACTACTACCGGAAATTTATTTGTAATTTCTCATCTGTCGTCAAACCTCTCACTGACATGACAAAAAAGGGACGGATTTTCTAAATGGTCGGACAAAGCTGCCAAGCCTTTTCCTCTTTGAAGAAATGTTTTGCTTCGCACACCTTCTCATCCAACCAGATGCATCTCAGCCGTTCATTGTGGAGGTGGATGCGCTGACGTAGGGGTGGGTGCTATATTGTCAGGGGTCGTCCCCTGGTAAATGGCTCGGGGCGCTTCTTTTCTAAGAAATTGTCGTCGCCGAAAGGAATTATGATATTCGGCAATAGGGACTTTTAGCCATTAAGTTAGCTTTTGAAGAATGGGTCACTTTTTGGAGGGGGCAGTCCACCGGTTACGTTTGGATCACAAGAACTGTTGTATTTGAAATCCGCTAAGCGTCTGATTTCAGACAAGCTCGATGTCGTTGTTTTTTACCAGGTTTTATTTTGGTGTCATTATGGGTTTCGGGGTCTAGAATGTAAAGGGATGCTTTGTCTCGCAGTTTCCCAGGGCGGGAAAAACGGATGACCCGAGTCTATCCTTCAGGGGGGGTGGTAGTGTGGGCTGTATTTTCTGAGCTTGAGGAGGAGGTGGTTAGAGGCTCAGGGGGCGCCCTGCAGGACCTCCAGGGGAGACTGTTTGTCCAAATCTGTTGAGACAAAAGGTATTGAGGCACATCATAATTCTGCTCGCAGGACATCCAGGGAGTAAGGCTACTTTAGATCTCCTTTCTCGCCGGGTTTTGGTGGCCTAATGCTAATAAGATGTTATAACTTTTGTCGCGTCATGTGGGGTGTGTGCTCGCTCTAAAACCCTCATACCCGTCCGTCTGGGACCCTTTTACCCTTGAAACTTCCGGAGCGTCCATGGACTCATTTATCTATGGACTTCATTAGGATCTTCCTCCGTCGTCAGGGAATACTGTCATACTGGTGGTTGTTGACAGGTTCAGTAAGATGGCACATTTCATTGCTCTTCCTGCACTCCCTAATGCTAAAACTCTGGCGCAGTGTTCATTAGGGAGATCGTTAGACTTCATGGGTTGCCTTCTGATGTGGTGTCAGATAGCGGGTCTCAGTTTGTGTCCAAATTTTGAGGGCATTTTGTTTACGTCGGGGGATGCAATTGTCATTTTCCTCGGCTTTTTCATCGCAGACCAATGGTCAGACAGAGCGTCTGAATCAGAGCTTAGAGACATATCTCCGGTGTTTTGTCTCAGAGAACCAAGAGGACTGGTCTTCTTTCTTGCCTCTGGCAGAGTTCGCTCTTAACAACAGCGGAGCGAGTCCACTGGTAAGTCCCCGTTTTTTGGGGCATATGGTTTCCATCCCCAGTTTTGTACTTTCAATGGGGGGGGCCCTTCTGGGGTTCCTGAGGAGGAGCGTTTCTCGTCGTCACTTGCTTCTGTGTGGAGAGGTGTATTGAATAATCTGAGTGCGATGGGGAACCGTTTACAAACGTATGGCTGATAGGAGGAGAGTTTCTGGTCCAGATCTGAATGTGAACGATCTGGTATGGTTGTCTACCAGGAATATAAAACTTAAAGTGCCCTCCTGGAAACTGGGTCCCAGATTCATCGGGCCGTACAGGATCAGTTCCATAATTAATCCTGTTGCATTTCGTCTGGACCTCCCTCCTACGTTTAAATTCATAATGTGTTCCACAAGTCATTACTTAAAAGGTATGTGGCACCAGTCATATCGTCACCTCTACCTCCTCCTCCTGTGTTGGTCAATGGTAACTTGGAATTTCAAGTATCAAAGATCATTGACTCACGTCTGAATCGCCGGTCCCTTCAGTACTTGGTGCATTGGAAGGGGTATGGTCAGAGGAGAGGACGTGGGTCCCTGCGTCTGATGTTAACGCAGATCGTTTGGTTCGGACCTTCCACAGAACTCACCCGGGCAGGCCTGGCCCTGAGGGTCCGGAGGCCCCCGTAGAAGGGGGGGTACTGTCATGTGTGCATTGCCACGAAGATCGTCGCGGTTGCACATTTTGACTTCTCACAGCTGAGCTGCTGTTTCTTGTGTTTGGCAGCTAGGGAGTTAATTCTGTCTGTGCTCGGTGCTGGGACTGGGTGCAGTTTCTCCCGGCTGCAATTGATTATTTGTTGATTGGTTTCCTTTAAATTCCTGGTTGTCTGCTTGGGGAGTTGCCAGTGAAACCTTCATGCAGACCACAGATAGGAATGAATCTGTATAGACTTTAGTTGTGAGCTCCTTAGTTGTTCTAAGCTCAACTTGGTTGGAGTTTATTTCCCAGACCATTTATGTTCCTTTGGTGTTTGAGTGTGTATGCAAGCGAGTGTTATCCTGTCTGTCTTATATGTCTAATCTGTGTATTTAGCTGAGATCAGCCCATATCCCTTTGGTGGTAGTCAGGATCCTTCTTAGGACTGATTACAGGGTTCAGGGTCTGATAGGAGACAGGGTTAGGTTGGAGACTTGGACCTCTGAACCATTATCAGTACCTCCAAGGTGAGGGATTAGTTAGGACCCCAGTTTAGGGTCAGGTTAGATCCCAGTCCACCTCTTTCCTGTTTCAGCTCATCAAGTCCTCAAGATTAACCCTGAGTTCAGCAGATATCGTGTCAGGTAAATCTATTCTATACTTACATGCTGATGTTGCTATACTAGTTGTTGTATAGAGTGTTGTTCCTGTATTAATAGTTTACTGACATTGTATACATATCATTAGACAGCGTGACAAGAGGCCTCTGTGTACACTGCTTTGTTTTGCCATGTAGACAGTTCCTTCCTGTACAGAGGCCTCTGTGTACCCTGCCTTGTTTTACCATATAGATGGTTCTTTTCTGTACAGAGGCCTCTGTGTACTCTGCCTTGTTTTACCATATAGACGGTTCTTTTCTGTACAGAGGCCTCTGTGTACCCTGCCTTGTTTTACCATATAGATGGTTCTTTTCTGTACAGAGGCGTCTGTGTACCATGCCTTGTTTTACCATATAGATGGTTCTTTTCTGTACAGAGGCGTCTGTGTACCCTGCCTTGTTTTACCATATTAGACGGTTCTTTCCTGTACAGAGGCCTCTGTGTACCCTGCCTTGTTTTTACCATATAGACGGTTCTTTCCTGTACGAGGCCTCTGTGTACTCTGCCTTGTTTTACCATATAGACGGTTCTTTCCTGTACAGAGGCCTCTGTGTGCCCTGCCTTATTTTACCATATAGACGGTTCTTTTCTGTACAGAGGCCTCTGTGTACTCTGCCTTGTTTTACCATATAGACGGTTCTTTTCTGTACAGAGGCCTCTGTGTACCCTGCCTTGTTTTACCATATAGATGGTTCTTTTCTGTACAGAGGCGTCTGTGTACCATGCCTTGTTTTACCATATAGATGGTTCTTTTCTGTACAGAGGCGTCTGTGTACCTGCCTTGTTTTACCATATAGACGGTTCTTTCCTGTACAGAGGCCTCTGTGTACCCTGCCTTGTTTTACCATATAGACGGTTCTTTCCTGTACAGAGGCCTCTGTGTACCCTGCCTTGTTTTACCATATAGACGGTTTCTTTTCTGTACAGAGGCCTCTGTGTACCCTGCCTTGTTTTACCATATAGATGGTTCTTTTCTGTACAGAGGCCTCTGTGTACCCTGCCTTGTTTTACCATATAGTCGGTTCTTTTCTGTACAGAGGCCTCTGTGTACCCTGCCTTGTTTTACCATATAGACGGTTCTTTCCAGTACAGAGGCCTCTGTGTACCCTGCCTTGTTTTACCATATAGACGGTTCTTTTCTGTACAGAGGCCTCTGTGTACCCTGCCTTGTTTTACCATATAGACGGTTCTTTCCTGTACAGAGGCCTCTGTGTACCCTGCCTTGTTTTACATATAGACGGTTCTTTCCAGTACAGAGGCCTCTGTGTACCCTGCCTTGTTTTACCATATAGACGGTTCTTTTCTGTACAGAGGCCTCTGTGTACCCTGCCTTGTTTTACCATATAGACCGTTCCTTCCTGTACAGAGGCCTCTGTGTACCCTGCCTTGTTTTACCATATAGACAGTTCCTTCCTGTACAGAGGCCTCTGTGTACCCTGCCTTGTTTTACCATATAGATGGTTCTTTCCAGTACAGAGGCCTCTGTGTACCCTGCCTTGTTTTACCATATAGACGGTTCTTTTCTGTACAGAGGCCTCGTGTACCCTGCCTTGTTTTACCATATAGACCGTTCCTTCCTGTACAGAGCCTCTGTGTACCTGCCTTGTTTTACCATATAGACAGTTCCTTCCTGTACAGAGGCCTCTGTGTACCCTGCCTTGTTTTACCATATAGATGGTTCTTTCCTGTACAGAGGCCTCTGTGTACCCTGCCTTGTTTTACCATATAGATGGTTCTTTCCTGTACAGAGGCCTCTGTGTACCCTGCCTTGTTTTACCATATAGACGGTTCTTTCCAGTACAGAGGCCTCTGTGTACTCTGCCTTGTTTTACCATATAGACGGTTCTTTTCTGTACAGAGGCCTCTGTGTACCCTGCCTTGTTTTACCATATAGACGGTTCTTTCCTGTACAGAGGCCTCTGTGTACCCTGCCTTGTTTTACCATATAGATAGTTCTTTCCTGTACAGAGGCCTCTGTGTACCCTGCCTTGTTTTACCATATAGATGGTTCTTTCCTGTACAGAGGCCTCTGTGTACCTGCCTTGTTTTACCATATAGACGGTTCTTTCCAGTACAGAGGCCTCTGTGTACTCTGCCTTGTTTTACCATATAGACGGTTCTTTTCTGTACAGAGGCCTCTGTGTACCCTGCCTTGTTTTACCATATAGACGGTTCTTTCCTGTACAGAGGCCTCTGTGTACCCTGCCTTGTTTTACCATATAGATAGTTCTTTCCTGTACAGAGGCCTCTGTGTACCCTGCCTTGTTTTGCCTTGTAAATAAATGATATAAATTTGGCACACACCAGTGGATGCAAATGTGTTAATTTAATATAAGGTTAACATACAATTCACAGCAAAATTTACAAGTGGCAGACGTTTCGGTCAATAGACCTTCATCAATGTGCTGCAATGTGAATAATAACATGTATTAACATAAGGAAATAGAAAATAAAGATACAAAATGAAGTATGTACATGATATATATGAACAAGGAATTTTCTCAATATGCTGTATATAGGAACCAACAACAGAATATAGCATAACCTGGTAAGTATTGATTGTAAATTTCATATATATTTTTGTGCCTTAAAAGAGATCAAGTGACTGATATGAATAGTGAAAGCTATAGAGGAGCACATACCCATATGTAGTTTTGCTGACAAAATCTTAATATTCCTGAAAAAGGAATGTGCTGAGGTGAGTATGTTAAGCTCTTAACAACAGTGTATAGTGATAGGAATATTCTATAACACATACCGCTGGAGTGAATGATGCACAGATATAATCTGTAAGAATAAACGGCATAGGCAGAACCGCATTATAGCGTTGTAAGATATTATCTTGCAATTTACATTGGTGGGGCAGTGGATAGTGGAAAGGTACCTTAATCGTCCCTTAAGTGGGTAAAGCTTCAGGTGAGTTCTCAGCATAGACGCGGTGTCCACCGCTTGTCTCAGTAGCTGGTATCTGCTCTGAGCACCGGGTTTAAGTATACAGCGTGGTGCAGGTGTCATGGCCGCTGAAACCGGAAGTGTATGACCGGAAACAGCTAAGCGTGCGTTCCACTGACGTCACCGCTTGCGTTTCAAGGTGCTAGGTGGAGACTAATCTTACTTGGTACGGATTTGCATATCAGGAAGTGCTGTGATCACAGTGCAATTATTCTCAGAGCGGTGTGTAGAATCTGTGACGTGAGTGAGCTGTGATCCGACGGCATGGTGGTTCTATGGATTCTGAAACAAACAAATATGAAATTAATGCCCATATTTCTTCAATAATAAAATTCATAATAAAGACAGCATATATAATTGTAAATAGACATTTAGATTTGTTAAAGTATAAATACTTTTTTATATGAATGTCTGGATGTCAAAATCCCTGTTTAACCCTTTTGGGGCCAGAGTGTTCAATTCATGAATCCAAAAACTTTCTCTCTTTTTTAACATTTTGACACGGTCACCTCCTCTCTGACATGGTGAAATCTGTTCAATAATCTGAAATCTCAGTTGGGCAATAGTGTGGCCAGTGTTTATAAAATGGGCAGGAATGGGGAGTAACATGTTTTTACACCGAATGGTACTCTTATGTTTGGAAATTCTGTCCTTAATTGGTTGAGTCGTTTCTCCCACATATGAGAGACCGCAAGGGCATTTGATGAGATAGATTACAAAGGACGAGTTGCAAGTATAGTAATCATTTATATTGTACTTTTTTCCTGTATAGGGATGGTAGAAAGAATCTCCCCTTTGTACATTATTGCACTGTGTGCAATGTAAACACGGGAAGGTGCCGTATTTTGGATTATTTAGAAACCGTTGTTTTTTCTGGGGAATAATTGAATCTATGTCTGCCTTTACAAGTATGTCTCGAAAATTTTGTGGGCGTCTAAAACAAGGTAGAAATGTTTTATTAAATTCTGTAACTTCAGGACGGGCTGTGTACAGTAAGTTCCAATGTCTCCGTATGCTGTTATGTAGGAGATAGGCACAAGGATGAAAATCATGTACGAATGGGATTCTTTTGTCTACACTTGTTTTTATAGTGGGATTTTCATCCAGGGATGTAAGTATATGGGTGGGATAGCCTCTTTCTAAGAATTTGTGTCGCATTTCATCTAGTTTGGTAATTTGTGTTTCTGAATTAGACACAATTCTTTTTACTCTTTTGAATTGAGATTTTGGGATTGCATCTTTCATCTTAGTGGGATGGAAGCTCCCATAGTGGAGAAGGCTATTCTTGTCTGTAGTTTTTCTGTATAAATCTGTGGAGAGATATCCCTGTGGGTCTTTTATGACTAAAGTATCAAGAAAATTAATTTGTTTTTGATCATAGGTCATAGTAAAATCTAGACCCGGCCATGATATTCGTAAGCGGGAATAAAACATGGTTAGTATATCCAAGGATCCATTCCAAATGCAAAAAATGTCATCGATGTATCTCTTCCACAGTATAGCATGGCTGCGGAATAGATCATCTTTGTATATAACATTTTCCTCAAATAGTGCTACATAACAGTTAGCATATGGCGGTGCAGTATTTGAGCCCATGGCGGTGCCTTTAACCTGTAAATAGAATTTGTCTTCAAATAAAAAATAATTTTTGGTTAGTATGATAGTAAGTAATTCACAGCAAAGGTTTATTTGTTCAGTTTCAAAATCTGCCGACTCTAGAAGTTTCCGAACTGCGATTATACCTTCTGTGTGGGGTATAGACGTATATAAATCTTTTACGTCAAAAGTGACGAGAATGGCTTGTGGTGGAACAACATTCATATTGTGAATCAGATCTAGGAAAGCACCTGTGTCTAGGATATATGAAATTGTGTTACGAATAAGAGGTGTTAATATTTTCTCCAAATATTTTGCAATCGGGGAAAACACGGACTCTGTTGAAGCCACGATGGGTCTTGCCATGTAGACAGTTCCTTCCTGTACAGAGGCCTCTGTTTACTCTGCCTTGTTTTACCATATAGACGGTTCTTTCCTGTACAGAGGCCTCTGTGTACCCTGCCTTGTTTTACCATATAGACGGTTCTTTCCTGTACAGAGGCCTCTGTGTACCCTGCCTTGTTTTGCCATATAGATGGTTCTTTCCTGTACAGAGGCCTCTGTGTACACTGCCTTGTTTTGCCATGTAGACAGTTCCTTCCTGTACAGAGGCCTCTGTGTACCCTGCCTTGTTTTACCATATAGACGGTTCCTTCCTGTACAGAGGCCTCTGTGTACACTGCCTTGTTTTGCCATATAGAATGGTTCCTTCCTGTACAGAGGCCTCTGTGTATCCTGCCTTGTTTTACCATATAGATGGTTCTTTCCTGTACAGAGACCTCTGTGTACCCTGCCTTGTTTTACCATATAGATGGTTCTTTTCTGTACAGAGGCCTCTGTGTACCCTGCCTTGTTTTGCCATGTAGACAGTTCCTTCCTGTACAGAGGCCTCTGTTTACTCTGCCTTGTTTTACCATATAGACGGTTCTTTCTTGTATAGAGGCCTCTGTGTACCCTGCCTTGTTTTACCATATAGACCAGGGGTGGGCAATTAATTTTGCAGGGGGCCGCATGAGAAATTGGGATGGTTTTAGAGGGCCGGACTAATATAATTAACTCCGTTCTACCCAATACTGTATATATACATATATATATATATATATATATATAACTGTATACTGTATATATACATACCTGCCCATTATCATCATCTTCTCCCCATCATCATCAATGCCTCCCCATTATCAGCAATGCCTGCCCATCATCATCTTCTCCCCATCATCAATGCCTGCCCATTATCATCAATGCCTGCCCATTATCATCATCTTCTCCCCATCATCATCAATGCCTCCCCATTATCAGCAATGCCTGCCCATCATCATCTTCTCCCCATCATCAATGCCTGCCCATTATCATCAATACCTGCCCATTATCATCATCTTCTCCCATCATCATCAATGCCTGCCCATCATCATCATCATCTTCTCCCCATCATCAATGCCTGCCCATTATCATCAATACCTGCCCATTATCATCATCTTCTCCCCATCATCATCAATGCCTGCCCATCATCATCATCATCTTCTCCCCATCATCAATGCCTGCCCATCATCATCAATACCTGCCCATTATCATCATCTTCTCCCCATCATCATCAATGCCTGCCCATCATCATCATCATCATCTTCTCCCCATCATCAATGCCTGCCCATTATCATCAATACCTGCCCATTATCATCATCTTCTCCCCATCATCATCAATGCCTCCCCATTATCAGCAATGCCTGCCCATCATCACACACAGACAGCACATAAGCACTCTCTCACATACATACACACATACACACACACACAAAGCACCGCACTACATAGACACAGAAACACACAGAGACACGTCTTACCTGTCCAGCGTCCCCGCTCTCTGACACAGCCGGCCGCTGAATGATGACGTCATTCAGCGGCCGGCTGTGAGAGGAAGCGCCGGTGGAGCCCTGTCACGCGGTCTTATGATATGTGTACGATGTCAGTAAACTATTCTTAAAAGAACAACACTCTATACAACATATAGATTAGCAACATCAGCATGTAAATATAGAATAGATTTACCTGACACGATATCCGTTGAACTCAGGGTTAATCTTGAGGACTTGATACACTGTCACAGGAAAGAGGAGGACCGGGGTCTAACCTGACCCTAAACTGGGGTCCTAACTAATCCCTCACCTTGGAGGTACTGATAATGGTTCAGAGGTCCAAGTCTCCAGCCTAACCCTGTCTCCTATCAGTCCCTGAACCCTGTAATCAGTCCTAAGAAGGATTCTGATTACCACCAAAGGGATATGGGCTGATCTCTGCTAAATACACAGATTAGACATATAAGACAGACTGGAGAAAACACAGACTTGCATACACACTCAAACACAGAAGGAACATAAATGATCTGGGATATTAAACTCTAAGCAAGGTGAGCTTAAAACAACTAAGGAGCTCTTTAACTTAAGTCTATACAGATACAATCCTATCTGTGGTCTGCATGAAGAATTTCACTGGCAACTCCCAACACAGACAACCAGAGATTTAAAGGAAACCAATCAACAAATAATTAATTGCAGCCGGGAGAAAACTGCACCCAGTCCCAGAACTGAGCACAGACAGAATTAACTCCCTAACTGCCAAACACAAAGAAACAGCAACTCAGCTGTGAGAAGTCAGAATGTGCAACCGCGACGATCTTCGTGGCGATGCACACATGACAGTACCCCCCCTTCTACGAGGGGCCTCCGGACCCTCAGGGCCAGGTTTGCCCGGTGAGTTCTGTGGAAGGTCCGCACCAAACGATCTGCGTTAATGTCAGACGCAGGAACCCACGTCCTCTCCTCTGGACCATACCCCTTCCAATGCACCAAGTACTGAAGGGACCGGCGATTCAGACGTGAGTCAATGATCTTTGACACTTGAAACTCCAAGTTACCATTGACCACCACTGGAGGAGGAGGTAGAGGTGATGGTATGACTGGTGCCACGTACCTCTTAAGTAATGACTTGTGGAACACATTATGAATTTTAAACGTAGGAGGGAGGTCCAGACGAAATGCCACAGGATTAATTATGGAACTGATCCTGTACGGCCCGATGAATCTGGGGCCCAGCTTCCAGGAGGGAACTTTAAGTTTTATATTCCTGGTAGACAACCATACCAGATTGTTCACATTAAGATCTGGACCAGAAACTCTCCTCCTATCAGCCATACGTTTATAACGGTTCCCCATAGCACTCAGATTATTCAATACACCTCTCCACACTGAAGCAAGTGACGACGAGAAACGCTCCTCCTCAGGAACCCCAGAAGGGCCCCCCCCATTGAATGTACAAAACTGGGGATGAAAACCATATGCCCCAAAAAACGGGGACTTACCAGTGGACTCGCTCCGCCTGTTGTTAAGAGCGAACTCTGCCAGAGGCAAGAAAGAAGACCAGTCCTCCTGGTTCTCTGAGACAAAACACCGAAGATAAGTCTCTAGGCTTTGATTCAGACGCTCTGTCTGACCATTGGTCTGCGGATGAAAAGCCGAGGAAAATGACAATTGCATCCCCCGACGTAAACAAAATGCCCTCCAAAACTTGGACACAAACTGAGACCCCCTATCTGACACCACATCAGAAGGCAACCCATGAAGTCTCACAATCTCCCCAATGAACACCTGCGCCAGAGTTTTAGCATTAGGGAGGGCAGGAAGAGCAATGAAATGTGCCATCTTACTGAACCTGTCAACAACCACCAGTATGACAGTCTTCCCTGACGACTGAGGAAGGTCCGTGATGAAGTCCATAGACAAATGAGTCCATGGACGCTCCGGAAGTTTCAAGGGTAAGAGGGTCCCAGACGGACGGGTATGAGGGGTCTTAGAGCGAGCACAAACCCCACAGGACGCGACAAAAGTTAAAACATCTTTATTAACGTTAGGCCACCAAAACCGGCGAGAAAGGAGATCTAAAGTAGCCTTACTCCCTGGATGTCCTGCTAAAGCAGAATTATGATGTGCCTCAATAACCTTTTGTCTCAACTGATTTGGGACAAACAGTCTCCCTGGAGGTCCTGCAGGGGCGTCCCCCTGAGCCTCTAACACCTCCTCCTCAAGCTCAGAACATACAGCCGACACTACCACCCCCTCCTGAAGGATAGGAATCGGGTCATCCATTTTCCCGGCCCCTGGGAAACTGCGAGACAAGGCATCCGCCTTAACATTCTTAGATCCAGGGCGATAAGTGACAACAAAATTAAACCTGGTAAAAAACAACGACCATCGAGCTTGTCTGGAATTCAGACGCTTAGCAGATTCCAAATACAGCAGGTTCTTGTGATCAGTAATGACGGTGACCGGGTGGACTGCCCCCTCCAAAAAGTGACGCCATTCTTCAAAAGCCAACTTAATGGCCAAAAGTTCCCTATTGCCGATATCATAATTCCTTTCGGCGGACGACAATTTTTTAGAAAAGAAAGCGCACGGATGCCATTTACCAGGGGACGGACCCTGGGACAATATTGCACCCACCCCTACGTCAGACGCGTCCACCTCCACAACGAACGGCTGTGATGCATCTGGTTGGATGAGAACGGGTGCCGAAGCAAAACATTTTTTCAAAGAGGAAAAAGCTTGGCAAGCTTTGTCCGACCATTTAGAAAAATCCGTCCCTTTTCTTGTCATGTCAGTGAGAGGTTTGACAACAGATGAGAAATTACAAATAAATTTCCGGTAGTAGTTAGCAAATCCCAGAAAACGCTGCAGAGCCTTAAGATCCTCTGGCTGATCCCATTCAAGCACTGCTCTCACCTTTTCAGGGTCCATACGGAAACCGGAGGCTGACACCAAGAAACCCAAAAACTGAAGTTCCTGTACGGCGAATACACACTTTTCCAGTTTGGCGTATAGTTTATTGTCTCGCAAGATCTGCAACACCTGTCTCACATGCTCCTGGTGAGACACAAGATCTGGTGAGTAAATTAAAATGTCATCCAAATATACGACCACAAACAGCCCCACCAGATGACGAAAAATGTCATTAACAAAATGTTGGAATACTGCTGGTGCAGTAGTCAGACCAAAAGGCATGACAAGGTTCTCATAATGTCCCTCCGGCGTGTTAAACGCCGTTTTCCACTCATCCCCCTCTTTTATCCTAATCAGATTATACGCCCCCCTGAGATCCAATTTAGAGAACCATTTGGCGCCAACAATTTGATTGAAGAGATCAGGAATCAGAGGGAGTGGATACGGATCTCGAACAGTAATCCGATTAAGTTCGCGGAAATCCAAGCAAGGGCGTAGGCCTCCATCTTTTTTCTTCACAAAGAAGAACCCCGCGGCCACTGGGGAAGATGAAGGTCTAATATGCCCTTTGGCCAGACTTTCCGAAATATAATCTTTCATAGCCTGCCTCTCAGGACCAGAAAGGTTATATAACCTAGCTTTAGGTAACTTAGCATCAGGAAGTAAATTAATAGAGCAGTCATACACGCGATGAGGAGGCAACTCCTGACACCCCTCCTCAGAGAACACATCCCCAAAGTCCTCCAAAAAAGGAGGCAAAGTACTAGGCACGACCGCACTGATGACTGTGTTCATGCAGTTACTTTTGCAAAACTCCCCCCATTGGCTTATATCTCTGGACTGCCAATTAATCACAGGGTTATGTTTAACCAACCAAGGAAGTCCCAACACAATAGGAGTAGGTAGACCCTCCAACACATAACAAGATAATAGTTCCCTATGTATTGCCCCTACCCGAAGGTCAATGTTATGAACCTCATGAACAAAGCTACCTTGGCCGAGAGGCCTGGCGTCAATGGAGAATATAGGGATCGGTTTGACCAATACACTCAGATGCATACCTTGAGCCTGAGCAAACTGAGCGTCAACCAGATTAGCCCCGGACCCACTATCAAGAAGAACAGAAAATCTCTCCACTCTCGTACCAACCACCACCTCCACTGGTACAAGGAACTGAGAAGAACTAGCGGACGAAATACATACTCCCAGGTTGTCGTCCACCACACAACCTGGGATTAACAGTTTTCCGGCGACTTTTTGCTCAACAAGGCACGGGATGGACATCCCCCAACAAAATGTCCCTCTTTCCCGCAGAAGAAACACCTTCTAGTCCTGCGGCGTACCGCCAATCCCCTCCTACGAAATGATGTCCCTCCCAACTGCATAGGCTCCTCCGAACAGACAAGGGGAACCTCAACATAAGGGACTTTAGTAGTAAGTGGAGTAACAACAGGGGCGGAGTTACCTCGCACCTCTCCCGGAGCCGTCTATCAGTACGGATAGCTAGGGCCATAGCAGCCTCCAGTGATGGAGGAGAATCATACTGAGCCAAAACGTCCTTTAATTTGTCAGAAAGCCCATGACAAAACTGGCTCCTAAGAGCTGGGTCATTCCACTGAGTATCTGTGGCCCATCTACGGAACTCAGAAGCAAATTCCTCCGCCGGACGATCTCCCTGCTGTATCTTACGTAATTTTGTCTCAGCAAGAGAGACCCGATCTGGGTCATCATATACCAAACCCAGGGCAGTAAAAAATCGATCTACTGACTGTAGAGCCGGGGATCCCGGAGGAAGGGAGAAGGCCCAGGATTGAGGGTCCCCTTGTAGGAGCGAGATAACAATTCCCACTCTCTGCTCTTCACTCCCTGATGATCGAGGCCGAAGCCGAAAATACAATTTACATGCTTCCCTGAAGGTAAAAAATTTGTCTCGCCCACCAGTGAACCTGTCCGGGAGAGCTACTTTAGGTTCAAATCTGGTTTGCTCCGAGGGAGACAAAACTTTGGACTTAATGTCCGTCAGCTCCATGGATAATCCCTGCAACTGCAGAGCCAGCTGGGCTACTGGATCCATGGCAACTGGGAATAATTTTATGGGCCAGTGAAAATGTCACGCGGTCTTATGATATGTGTACGATGTCAGTAAACTATTCTTAAAAGAACAACACTCTATACAACATATAGATTAGCAACATCAGCATGTAAATATAGAATAGATTTACCTGACACGATATCCGTTGAACTCAGGGTTAATCTTGAGGACTTGATACACTGTCACAGGAAAGAGGAGGACCGGGGGTCTAACCTGACCCTAAACTGGGGTCCTAACTAATCCCTCACCTTGGAGGTACTGATAATGGTTCAGAGGTCCAAGTCTCCAGCCTAACCCTGTCTCCTATCAGTCCCTGAACCCTGTAATCAGTCCTAAGAAGGATTCTGATTACCACCAAAGGGATATGGGCTGATCTCTGCTAAATACACAGATTAGACATATAAGACAGACTGGAGAAAACACAGACTTGCATACACACTCAAACACAGAAGGAACATAAATGATCTGGGATATTAAACTCTAAGCAAGGTGAGCTTAAAACAACTAAGGAGCTCTTTAACTTAAGTCTATACAGATACAATCCTATCTGTGGTCTGCATGAAGAATTTCACTGGCAACTCCCAACACAGACAACCAGAGATTTAAAGGAAACCAATCAACAAATAATTAATTGCAGCCGGGAGAAAACTGCACCCAGTCCCAGAACTGAGCACAGACAGAATTAACTCCCTAACTGCCAAACACAAAGAAACAGCAACTCAGCTGTGAGAAGTCAGAATGTGCAACCGCGACGATCTTCGTGGCGATGCACACATGACAAGCCCGGAGCTGCAGCAGCGGAGGCACGGGAGAGGTAAGTATTGTGCCAGCTGATGCCGGGGCCCTGAGACTGCCGGACCGCCGGCCGCCCCTTGCCCGGGTCTGATATAGACGGTTCTTTTCTGTACAGAGGCCTCTGTGTACCCTGCCTTGTTTTGCCATGTAGATGGTTCCTTCCTGTACAGAGGCCTCTGTGTGCCCTGCCTTGTTTTACCATATAGACGGATCTTTCCTGTACAGAGGCCTCTGTGTACCCTGCCTTGTTTTACCATATAGATGGTTCTTTCCTGTACAGAGGCCTCTGTGTACACTGCCTTGTTTTGCCATGTAGACAGTTCCTTCCTGTACAGAGGCCTCTGTGTACACTGCCTTGTTTTACCATATAGACGGTTCCTTCCTGTACAGAGGCCTCTGTGTGCCCTGCCTTGTTTTATCATATAGACGGTTCCTTCCTGTACAGAGACCTCTGTGTACACTGCCTTGTTTTGCCATATAGACGGTTCCTTCCTGTACAGAGGCCTCTGTGTACCTGAGTCGCACGCACCAAGTGGTGTGGGTACCAGGGTTATGGGGTACTCGGCACCGAGCCCATGGAAGTCTATGGGAGATGTCACTGGCAGCAGAGCTCGGTCCGTGGCCCTGGGCGCTCATACAATGGGGGAATATTTACAGGGGATTATAAAGATAGTTCGTGACGCCACCTGTGGTTTCTGATCAATAAGACCAGCGCTGCAGGGTAGATCTCTGAGGGGATGTTATTAGGCAGCTAGATGTTAAGTCCCCCACAGGTGAGACTAGTCCCTCAAAGTCTATGGTGGTGCAGGGTGCAGATAAGAAGTCAGTCACACACAATGTCGTCTCTTTCCATACCTTTACTTGTAGATGTTGCAGGTATGTCCCGGGAAGCTGGTCAGGTTGGAGAATGCACATTCAGGGAATTGTTGAGCAGGTTAAAGGCCTCCTTTCTCCTTAAAGTGTATGTGAGTACAAACTTGCATAAAGTCAAGTGCAACTCTTTCTGTAGCAACTACGCCCGGCCAACATTGTGGTGGAGCCTTCTATGTCTCTGATTATCAGATGTGGGAAAGAACTAAGTCCTTACTTTTGCCGTGCACTGGCTCAAAGTCCCTGTTCTCCCTGACTCCGGTTACGTATCAGCGCTTAGGGCTACCTTCTGCGACTTGAAGTCCAGCAAGGCCTCCGGTTTTCTTATTACTAGACGTGAAGTACTAGCAATGCTTCGGACCCCGGTGTCCGGTTTACTAAGTGAAGGTGATCTGTCACCTAAGTCACTTGTCTTTCTATCTCCACTCGCCCGTCGCCCTGCTCTCGCCCTTAACATAAGCACGGTAGCAGTGGGTGTTGTCGTAAGCTTTCCTTCCAGTGCTCACTGACCTGTTCTCAGTTGACTCGTTGTTGTAGCTCCTGTGATTCCCTTCCTTCTTTCCTTCCTTCCAGACTCTGTCCAGAGCGGCTATCAGGAACTCTGTCAAACTGATTTCAATGCACGCTCTGAGAGTCACTTTCCACGTCCTTAAGGAACACAGGCAGCTTGTTCTGAGGTAACAGGTTAAATGTAGTTCTGACTAGGCTAGAGTGATTCTTTACACTCCTACTAGCCTCCACTTTAAACATGAACTCAATTCGCTCTGTCAGGAACTAGTCTGTACTCCTCTCCCTCCAAGACTAGGAACTGAACTGCTCTGTCCTGAGACAGGAAGCTTGAATGACTAAACTCCTTCCTACTGCTACCTCACACTACTAAATAGTCTAAAATGCCTCTAGTGGCAGTGTTGAGAAATGTGTGATGTGAATGAATATCAGGCTTTACAGTTACCTTTGTTAGGGTCTGCGGAACGCACCAAATATATAAAGTGGAGAGGTGCGTTCGCAGCCCGGGGTCCACCGTGCAAGCAAAGCCTGCTGCTAGTAAGATGACGAAAGTAGCGAACTCTGTTATCCCGCAGAGTCGCTAAAATAAACGCCGTAGCGCGTTGTGGCAGTAAGTGCAGACTCTGTTAATTCACAGAGCCGCTAACGGGATGCCACAGTGCTATATGGCATATGTGCGAACTCACTTAGCTTCAGTGAGCCGCAAAGTAAAACGCTAGGGCGCTGTCTAGCGTCGAGAGGAACCCTGTTACGTCACAGAGCCGCTGAGAACAAACACCGTGTCCTGTCAGGCTCTCAGGCACACGGTTAATTGCTAAGCGAGCATAATACGTGGTCATGCGCTAATGTCCTCGCGGGAGTCACCCGCAATCTATGGCGTCTGAACGCCAGACCCTGAATACGGCAATCAAACTCCTCACCGGTTATGCCGGTAATCTAGGGCATCTAGGACACCGACCCTGACCAGCTAGCACACTAAACTCCTCACCGATTAAGTCGGTATTCTAGTGGCTTATTTCAGCCGGGTCCCTAACCACACACACGCATGACCACACTGGCGCATAGCATACAATGGTTGATATTAGCGCATGGCGGCCCAGCCATGCTACCCTTTTATAGCAACAGCTACAGGACCTTCCAGGAACAAGGACCAATGAGAACCTGTTCAGAAGACTAGTAGTAACAGGGCCTTCCTGGCGGGCCAATAGGAGCTGCTGCAGTACCTGAGCATGTGACCCCTGATCTCCAATGAGAGATCTCACTCTGGGCACGCTCAGAAGGGAAAATGCAGGACTTTATCCCAAAGACGTCTGCTCTCAGCACTGGCTATAATAGCAGATCCAGGAAAGCAGCAGCAAGTCACTGCCCAGTAGTGGAGTGGGCAAGACGCTTGGAACGACGTCTCTGCTGAGCAGGCTCCACTGCGGCCGGAGATGAATGTGAGACCGCAGCGGCACTGGTTCGAGACTCCCCTTGTGCAGGAGTGGGAACTCGAACCCTAACAACCTTCTTGTGCATTTTCCAGGAGACATGTGTGCCTTGCGCAGCTGGGCGACACATCCCCTGCCTTGTTTTACCATATAGACTGTTCTTTCCTGTACAGAGGCCTCTGTGTACCCTGCCTTGTTTTACCATATAGACGGTTCTTTCCTGTACAGAGGCCTCTGTGTACCCTGCCTTGCTTTACCGTAATGACGGTTCTTTCCTGTACAGAGGCCTCTGTGTACCCTGCCTTGTTTTACCATATAGATGGTTCTTTCCTGTACAGAGGCCTCTGTGTACCCTGCCTTGTTTTACCATATAGACTGTTCTTTCCTGTACAGAGGCCTCTGTGTACCCTGCCTTGTTTTACCATATAGACGGTTCTTTTCTGTACAGAGGCCTCTGTGTTCCCTGCCTTGCTTTACCGTAAATGACGGGCTTTTCTTTCCTAGCTTGACAGAGGCCTCTGTGTACCCTGCCTTGTTTTACCATATAGACGGTTCTTTCCTGTACAGAGGCCTCTGTGTACTCTGCCTTGTTTTACCATATAGACGGTTATTTTCTGTACAGTGGCCTCTGTGTACCCTGCCTTGTTTTACCATATAGATGGTTCTTTTCTGTACAGAGGCCTCTGTGTACCCTGCCTTGTTTTACCATATAGACGGTTCTTTCCAGTACAGAGGCCTCTGTGTACCCTGCCTTGTTTTACCATATAGACGGTTGTTTCCTGTACAGAGGCCTCTGTGTACCCTGCCTTGTTTTACCATATAGACGGTTCTTTTCTGTACAGAGGCCTCTGTGTACCCTGCCTTGTTTTACCATATAGACGGTTCTTTCCAGTACAGAGGCCTCTGTGTACCCTGCCTTGTTTTACCATATAGACGGTTCTTTCCTGTACAGAGGCCTCTGTGTACCCTGCCTTGTTTTACCATATAGACGGTTCTTTCCAGTACAGAGGCCTCTGTGTACCCTGCCTTGTTTTACCATATAGATGGTTCTTTTCTGTACAGAGGCCTCTGTGTACTCTGCTTTGGTTTACCATATAGATAGTTCTTTCCTGTACAGAGGCCTCTGTGTACACTGCCTTGTTTTGCCATATAGACGGTTCCTTCCTGTACAGAGGCCTCTGTGTATCCTGCCTTGTTTTACCATATAGACGGTTCCTTCCTGTACAGAGGCCTCTGTGTGCCCTGCCTTGTTTTACCATATAGATGGTTCTTTCCTGTACAGAGGCCTCTGTGTACACTGCCTTGTTTTGCCATATAGACGGTTCCTTCCTGTACAGAGGCCTCTGTGTATCCTGCCTTGTTTTACCATATAGATGGTTTTTTCCTGTACAGAGACCTCTGTGTACCCTGCCTTGTTTTACCATATAGATGGTTCTTTTCTGTACAGAGGCCTCTGTGTACCTGCCTGTTTTCCATTAGAGTTTTCTGTACGAGGCCTCGGACCTTTTTTACATAAGACGGTTCTTTCCAGTACAGAGGCCTCTGTGTACCCTGCCTTGTTTTACCATATAGAGGTTCTTTTCTGTACAGAGGCCTCTGTGTACCCTTGTTACCATATGATTTTCTACAAGCTCTGTGTATGCTTGTTTCCTATAGAGTCTTCTGTACAGAGGCCTCTGTGTATCCCTGCCTTGTTTTACCATATAGACGGTTCTTTCCAGTACAGAGGCCTCTGTGTACCCTGCCTTGTTTTACCATATAGATGGTTCTTTCCTGTACAGAGGCCTCTGTGTACCTGCCTTGTTTTACCATATAGAGGTTCTTCTGAAGAGCCTCTGGTACCTGCCTTGTTCATTATGTTTCTCTACAGAGGCCTCTGTGTACCCTGCCTTGTTTTACCATATAGATGGTTCTTTTCTGTACAGAGGCCTCTGTGTACCCTGCCTTGTTTTGCCATTAGAAGTTCTTTCCGTACAGAGCCTCTGTGTACACTGCCTTGTTTTACCATATAGACGGTTTTCCTGTACAGAGGCCTCTGTGTGCCTGCCTTGTTTCCATATAGACGGTTCTTTCCTGTACAGAGGCCTCTGTGTACCCTGCCTTGTTTTACCATATAGACGGTTCTTTCGTACAGAGGCCTCTGTGTACCTGCTTGTTTTCCATATAGATGGTTCTTTCTGTACAGAGGCCTCTGTGTACTCTGCTTGTTTTACCATATATAGTTTTTCTGTACAGAGGCCTCTGGTACACTGCCTTGTTTTGCCATATAGACGGTTCCTTCTGTACAGAGGCCTCTGTGTAACTGCCTTGTTTTACCATATAGACGGTTCCTTCCTGTACAGAGCCTCTGTGTCCCTGCCTTGTTTTACCATATAGATGGTTCTTTCCTGTACAGAGGCCTCTGTGTACACTGCCTTGTTTTGCCATATAGACGTTCCTTCCTGTACAGAGGCCTCTGTGTATCCTGCCTTGTTTTACCATATAGATGGTTTTTTCTGTACAGAGACCTCTGTGTACCTGCCTTGTTTTACATATAGATGGTTCTTTTCTGTACAGAGGCCTCTGTGTACCCTGCCTTGTTTTGCCATGTAGACAGTTCCTTCCTGTACAGAGGCCTCTGTTTACTCTGCCTTGTTTTACCATATAGACAGTTCTTTCTTGTATAGAGGCCTCTGTGTACCCTGCCTTGTTTTACCATATAGACCAGGGGTGGGCAATTAATTTTGCCAGGGGGCCGCATGAGAAATTGGGATGGTTTTAGAGGGCCGGACTAATATAATTAACTCCGTTCTACCCAATACTGTATATATATACATATATATATATATATATATATATATATATACTGTATACTGTATATATACATACCTGCCCATTATCATCATCTTCTCCCATCATCATCAATGCCTCCCCATTATCAGCAATGCCTGCCCATCATCATCTTCTCCCCATCATCAATGCCTGCCCATTATCATCAATGCCTGCCCATTATCATCATCTTCTCCCATCATCATCAATGCTTCCCCATTATCAGCAATGCCTGCCCATCATCATCTTCTCCCCATCATCAATGCCTGCCCATTATCATCAATACCTGCCCATTATCATCATCTTCTCCCCATCATCATCAATGCCTGCCCATCATCATCATCATCTTTCCCCATCATCAATGCCTGCCCATTATCATCAATACCTGCCCATTATCATCATCTTCTCCCCATCATCATCAATGCCTGCCCATCATCATCATCATCTTCTCCCCATCATCAATGCCTGCCCATTATCATCAATACCTGCCCATTATCATCATCTTCTCCCCATCATCATCAATGCCTCCCCATTATCAGCAATGCCTGCCCATCATCACACACAGAACACATAAGCACTCTCTCACATACATACACACACACACACACACACAAAGCACCGCACAAACATAGACACAGAAACACACAGAGACACGTCTTACCTGTCCAGCGTCCCCGCTCTCTGACACAGCCGGCCGCTGAATGATGACGTCATTCAGCGGCCGGCTGTGAGAGGAAGCGCCGGTGGAGCCCGGAGCTGCAGCAGCGGAGGCACGGGAGAGGTAAGTATTGTGCCAGCTGATGCCGGGGCCCTGAGACTGCCGGACCGCCTCCGCGGGCCGGTCACTGACAGCCGGCGGGCCGGATGCGGCCCGCGGGCCGCCCCTTGCCCGGGTCTGATATAGACGGTTCTTTTCTGTACAAGCTCGGTACCCTGTTGCCAGTACGTCTCCTGTACAAGCCTCTGTCCCCTTGTTTTACCATATAGACGGATCTTTCCTGTACAGAGGCCTCTGTGTACCCTGCCTTGTTTTACCATATAGATGGTTCTTTCCTGTACAGAGGCCTCTGTGTACACTGCTGTTTTGCCATGTGACGTTCCTTCCTGTACAGAGCCTCTGTGTACACTGCCTGTTTACATATAGACGTCCTTCCTGTACAGAGGCCTCTGTGTGCCCTGCCTTGTTTTATCATATAGACGGTTCCTTCCTGTACAGAGGCCTCTGTGTACACTGCCTTGTTTTGCCATATAGACGGTTCCTTCCTGTACAGAGGCCTCTGTGTACCTGAGTCGCACGCACCAAGTGGTGTGGGTACCAGGGTTATGGGGTACTCGGCACCGAGCCCATGGAAGTCTATGGGAGATGTCACTGGCAGCAGAGCTCGGTCCGTGGCCCTGGGCGCTCATACAATGGGGGAATATTTACAGGGGATTATAAAGATAGTTCGTGACGCCACCTGTGGTTTCTGATCAATAAGACCAGCGCTGCAGGGTAGATCTCTGAGGGGATGTTATTAGGCAGCTAGATGTTAAGTCCCCCACAGGTGAGACTAGTCCCTCAAAGTCTATGGTGGTGCAGGGTGCAGATAAGAAGTCAGTCACACACAATGTCGTCTCTTTCCATACCTTTACTTGTAGATGTTGCAGGTATGTCCCGGGAAGCTGGTCAGGTTGGTAGAATGCACATTCAGGGAATTGTTGAGCAGGTTAAAGGCCTCCTTTCTCCTTAAAGTGTATGTGAGTACAAACTTGCATAAAGTCAAGTGCAACTCTTTCTGTAGCAACTACGCCCGGCCAACATTGTGGTGGAGCCTTCTATGTCTCTGATTATCAGATGTGGGAAAGAACTAAGTCCTTACTTTTGCCGTGCACTGGCTCAAAGTCCCTGTTCTCCCTGACTCCGGTTACGTATCAGCGCTTAGGGCTACCTTCTGCGACTTGAAGTCCAGCAAGGCCTCCGGTTTTCTTATTACTAGACGTGAAGTACTAACAATGCTTCGGACCCCGGTGTCCGGTTTACTAAGTGAAGGTGATCTGTCACCTAAGTCACTTGTCTTTCTATCTCCACTCGCCCGTCGCCCTGCTCTCGCCCTTAACATAAGCACGGTAGCAGTGGGTGTTGTCGTAAGCTTTCCTTCCAGTGCTCACTGACCTGTTCTCAGTTGACTCGTTGTTGTAGCTCCTGTGATTCCCTTCCTTCTTTCCTTCCTTCCAGACTCTGTCCAGAGCGGCTATCAGGAACTCTGTCAAACTGATTTCAATGCACGCTCTGAGAGTCACTTTCCACGTCCTTAAGGAACACAGGCAGCTTGTTCTGAGGTAACAGGTTAAATGTAGTTCTGACTAGGCTAGAGTGATTCTTTACACTCCTACTAGCCTCCACTTTAAACATGAACTCAATTCGCTCTGTCAGGAACTAGTCTGTACTCCTCTCCCTCCAAGACTAGGAACTGAACTGCTCTGTCCTGAGACAGGAAGCTTGAATGACTAAACTCCTTCCTACTGCTACCTCACACTACTAAATAGTCTAAAATGCCTCTAGTGGCAGTGTTGAGAAATGTGTGATGTGAATGAATATCAGGCTTTACAGTTACCTTCTTGTGCATTTTCCAGGAGACATGTGTGCCTTGCGCAGCTGGGCGACACATCCCCTGCCTTGTTTTACCATATAGACGGTCCTTTCCTGTACAGAGGCCTGTTAAAAATGCTTATTTTAAGTATATTTTTCAAGGACTTGTTACCAGATGCATACTTTAAAGAAAATGTCACGTTTCTTATAAAAAAAAATGTAGTGGTTTATTGGACTGTCCATCAAAAAAACATCATTACAGGAAAACATAAAATGAGTGAAATAGTTACGAAAAGATTGTCCATTTGTCCATAGCAAAACTTGTACACATCTTTCCTTGGTGTCCTGAATGGTAAAATGACATTCTGTCTCTCTGTCAGGAGTGTCTCGGAGAAGCAACACGTGGTTACATGGCAGCTGGCTGTTCATTCATCATAGTTCTTGTCCCATGTGTCTGTAAAGAGAGTGAGCGAGCAAGCGAGCCCCCCCCCTTCGTGTAGCCATTATATAAAAGTCCCTTAGATCACGTGGTCTCTGTATATGGAGATGACACTTTACCATACAGAAATAGCATCTGTAATGTCAGCTAACGTTAATGTGCTTGGTACAGAATTGAGTGTATAAAGAATAAATCCATAACTAAATATTAATATTTAACAATTCCCCCTTTTGAGGGTGACTGACATTAATTGGAACCCTCAAAGTAGAGAAGTTCATCTTTAGGATAATCAGATCTTCTTTCTTCTTTTTCTTCTTCTTTGGCAAAATAATTTAATTTCAATAATAATAATAATATCATATTATTGTTATATGCACTCAATAACATAATTATGTGAATTCATGTTATGGTAAGCCGTGACTAATATTCATATAAAATATGTGTAAGTCTTCATTCCCTATTCTATACCAAATCTGGTAATTTTCCTAACCTATAATATCACAGCGTACCATAGCAATCAATAATATCCATAGAATTATTATCAGAATAGTAATATGGAATTCATGTTTGTGTAATAAAACAATCATAAATGATAATGCATTATTAACCATATTCTTCATGAGACAGAACATTTTTATGTCATAGGTGTAAATACCTTTTCAATCCATAGATGTCAGTGTGTTTTTCATGTAACAAGTGTTTCCATCTTTATTACTAAAACTTTATTAATGGAATATATTTATTAGACCAATAATAGGTAAGAATGTATAGCCATGAACCAAAATGTGAATATGAGTGAATGAATGAATGAAAGAATTATTGTATTTACTCAGAATTAGAACATTTTCTTCTAATGAACCGATATCTTCACTATATTTAATGAAGCAATATTCTCATACTTGACATTACTTTATTAAATATTGATGTTTCTTGATTGATTGAGATAAAAAATAAAAATTAAGAATCAAAAATAGAGATAAAGGAAGAATAAAAAATGAAAAATAAAAATAAGAATAAAAACAAAAATAAGAATAAAAATAAAAATAAGAATAAAAATAAAAATAAGGCCTTTATATGTTTATGACAAATGCTGAGTAGTTATGTTCTCAGTAACACATACCCTTAATATTTCCATTATCTGGATGATTTCATATTTGTCATGACCTTGTGTTACCAAAATATTCATATTATGCAACTTTGCATGTAATCCCCTTCTTAGTGTAAAGAAATGACTCTTTATAATACTTAATGTTATTATCTCTAGTAGTTATACCATTGTAACTTTTTATAGTCTTTAAAATGTGTGAAGAAGAGGTATTGATGAAATGTGATGATGTATTCAGAATCAAAAACACATTTCCCCCTTATTACCAAAAAATATTATTTTGTGAAATAATTGATTTATCAAAACCAAAATGAAAAAAATAATTGTTTTATAAATTATTTATATAACTTCTGTTTTAGCTTTATACCATATATTTGTCTGAAGATGTGTACCATCTACGTAACCATTAAAAATAAAAATAACATTGAATATCATAAAATTATCGTTTGGGAAAAAGGAAAAAAAAAAAAAAAAAATCTAAATGTAAATTTTCTTGATAAACCATTTTGATGTGTGATTATACTTATCTACTATTAACTAAAAAAAATAATTACTAAAGAAATATATGTTGAGTAGATAATATTTCATTATGTATCTTAATATTCTAATAATTGAACTGATTTGTATTATTTCTCTTAAAACAAGTTGTTGTTTTTCTCGCATACCATGAATTTTGAAACCTCTTTCATACATCACACGTACACTTAGGTTATATTCACTCTTAGCAGCTGCTCATACACGCATCTGTCATCTGTCACTCAGACTGTGACACGATAAGTTCACACCACAGATTCCTCATACAAAAAGGTATGTAATACATATATATTTTAACCCAAATAATTGTATCCTAATTATCAATGCGCATTGTAAACTACTACATTTAATATTTTAATATTTCTTTGAATATTCCCCAAATACACATAACAAACTTTGTGAACCATTCTATAGATGGAAAGGACTCATAAAAAAATTGTTATGAGCTGTATATACTGTTGTGAATGGGTTTGAGATGAGTTCTGAGCAGAGGCTCCCTCTGGTGGTTACAAGCGGTGCTAGTGAAGATTGTGAGGACTGGGAATCAGGTGTTACTGACTGGTCTTATATAAGGGAGTCATTTTCCCATCAGGGTTGCCGGTGATCAATTGTTCTGGTCTGAATCCTTCATTCCAGTTTCCCTTGTAGCCTGCTGTGTCGTGTCTGCATCTCCTGCTACCAGATAAGATTTTTTCTTCTTTTGTGTTATTGCTATATTTTTGCATTTTTGTCTTGCACTTCTTTGGGGGCCTTCTGGGTCCCCTCCGGGGGCTTCTGCCTTCTCAGTTTAGTTCAGCCACTGAGTTTTGTTCTTTTGCTTTTTCCAGTTTTTTCAGTGGCTGCTGTTTTGATTTTGTTACACCAGAGAGCTAATTTAGGTGGTAGAGGTCGTGTGATCTCAGGTGATTTTGAAATTAGTAGAGTTGGTGTTTTTCAGGGTTTTCTGGGATTGCAGTAAGTACCCTTCCTGTCCTTTTCTATTTAGATAGTTTGGGCCCCAGCGTTTGCTCATACTATTTTCTTTCTGTGTCAGTATTTCCTCTTGTCTAACCGCCATTACTTGTTTGGGGGCTTTCTATTATCTTTGGGGTTCTGCTCCGGGGCAGATAGCTTTCCTATATCTATCTTTAGGTGTAGTTAGTTTCTCAGGCTGTGACGAGGCGTCTAGGACCAACGTAGGAACGCTCCACGGCTGCCTCTAGTTGTGGTGGTTAGTCAGGGTACTGCAATCCCATAGTTTCCAACTGCTCTGGTGTATTGCCTTTTTTTTTACCTGCACTCCTCAGCTACCGAAACATAACAGTATCACCGGCCAATAGAAAATTGTATGGTACTCACAGAAGGGAAAAAATATTGTGATAGAAAAAAAAGGTTGTCAGAGTTGTCAGAGATATTTTTCTGTTTGTTGCATTTTTTTTTTTTTTTTTTTTCCCTCTGTATCTCTGGGTGCTGGGGAGGATCTTTTCTCCCAATGGAGTTTGCACAGTTGTCTGGCCGTGTGGATCAGCTTGCCACTGAGGTTCGGAGTATTGCTATTATCTTGCTGGGTTGCCTGTTGTGGAACCTAGGATCCCCATGCCAGATTTGTTTTTGGGGGATCGAGCTAAGTTTCAGAATTTCAAAAATAATTGTAAATTGTTTTTTGCCTTAAAATCTAAGTCCTCAGGAACGCAGCGCAGCAGGTTCAAATTATCATCTCTCTCCTGCGCGGCGATCCTCAGGATTGGGCTTTTTCCCTGACACCTGGGGATCCTGTTTTGAGTGATGTTGATGCGTTTTTTCAGGCTTTGGGGTTATTGTACGATGAGCCTAATGTCACTGATCAAGCTGAAAAAGCCTTGTTGGCATTAAATCAGGGGCTTGATGACGCTGAGTTATACTGTCAGAGATTCCGTAGGTGGGCAGTCCTGACCAAATGGAATGACGACGCTTTGGCGGCCCTTTTCCGGAAGGGTCTGTCAGATAATGTAAAGGATGTTATGGTGGGATTCCCTGTCCCCTCTGGTCTCAATGATTCTATGTCATTAGCGATTCAAATTGACAGACGTTTGCGTGAGCGGAGAAGTATGCGTGGAATGGTGTTGCCTTATGAACCAGCTCCTGAAACCATGCAGTGTGATAGAGTGGTGTCTGGGGCACAGCGTCATGAGTTTCGAAAGTGCAATGGGTTATGTTTCTACTGTGGTGATGCCTCTCATGCTATTTCAGTCTGCCCTAAGCGGGGAAGACGTTTTGCACGCTCAGTTGTCTTGGGTAGTGTTCAGACTAAGTTTTTATTAACTGTCACTCTGATATGCTCTCTGTCCTCATTTTCTGCTCAGGCTTTCGTTGATTCTGGAGCAGCTATTAACCTGATGGATTATGATTTTGCTAAACGTTGTGGGTTTCCCTTGATACCCCTACAGAAGTCTATTCCCCTACTGGGGATCGATTCTACCCTTTGGCTGAGAATAAACCCATTTTTACTCAGGATAATGAGGGTTGACCCGATCACAGAGTGCTGCAAATTTGGTTTATATAATCTGCATGACATATCGTGCTGGGTTTCCTGGTTGCAGTCTATAATCCTGTTTGGATGGAAGTCTGTTTGTGGCCAGTTGGGGCTGCCATGTGTTAATACCAACACTCTGTTTTTTCTGCCTCCCAGGCCAGGATGTTCTGACTTTTGTTGATTTCTGATGTTTAGCGAAAGTAAATCTGCATCCTTGCCTCCCCATGGAGCTATGACTCGCTATTGAATTATGCAGGTAGTAAATTCCTAAAGGTCGCCTTTTAACTTGTCTGTACTGAATGACGCTATGCGGTCTATATCAAGAATCTTTGAGAAGGTCATATCAGACCATCCTCTTCACCTTAGTGCGGTTTTCTTTGGCCAAAAAGATGGTTCATTAAGGCCGTGTATTGATTATCGTCTCTTGAACAATATTACTGTGAAATATCAATACCCGTTACCCTTGATTTATGACCTGTTTTCCAGGGTGAAAAACGCTACTTGGTTTACCAAGCTTGACCTCAGGGGGGCGTATAACCTTATTCGCATTAAGCACGGGGATGAATGGAAGACGGCATTCAATACCCCTGAAGGGCATTTTGAGTACCTAGTGATGCCCTTTGGGCTCACTAATGCTCCTTCCGTCTTCCAGTCCTTCATGAATGACATTTTCAGGGATTTTGTGGACAAATTTCTGATTGTTTATTTGGATGATATCTTGATTTTTTCTAATGACTGGGACTCTCATGTGAAACATGTTCGAACTGTGTTCCAGATTTTGAGAGAGAATGCTCTGTATGTGAAGGGATCAAAGTGTCTTTTTGGCATACAGAGGATCTCATTTCTGGGATTCATTTTGTCCCCATCTGTTATTGAAATGGACCCGGTCAAGGTTCAGGCCATCTGTGATTGGGTCCAACCTACTTCATTAAAGGCTCTTCAGAGATTTTTGGGTTTTGCCAATTTTATCGTAAATTTATTGGTAATCTCTCGGTTATTGTTAAACCATTAACTGATTTGACCAGAAAGGGTTCTGATGTGGTGAATTGGCCTCCTGAGGCAGTCTCTGCATTTCAGGAACTTAAGCAGAGATTCACTTCTGCTCCTGTTCTACGGCAGCCTGATGTTTCTCTGCCATTTCAGGTGGAGGCTGTGCCTCTGAAATTGG
>JARQOD010008494.1:0-35319 GCA_033576555.1 Oophaga sylvatica
GGACGGGAAGCAGGCGCTACCCGTGGTCTCAGCGGTCATGGCCTCTGTTACCTGGAGTGGGAGCTCCGAAGCCCAAGGGGCCTCGCGGAGGTCCGACGGTTTCCCCCTCTCCGACCAAGTGGCTGCTGGGTCAGACAGCGGCCAGGAGACAGATCCCGGGGAACTGACAGAGGACATGGCAGTTTCATCAATTCTTGCCACATCAAGTCAGGGATTTCAGGCAGCATTGGAAGCTGACGCTAGCCTGAAGACTCTCAAGGAGCAGGCAGCACAGCCCCCCTGGAGTCCGATCATGAGCGAGTGGTCTGGGACCAGGGACAGCTGTACCGGGTAACGGTCCAGCAGGGTTCACCGGAGGCGTGGCCCAGGACCGACAGTTAGTGGTACCCCATCCGTTCAGTTCAGAATTGTTGCGGATCGCACATGAGATTCCAATGGCCGGACACCTAGGGATCACTAAAACCAGGGCCAGGCTAGCTCAGCATTTCTACTGGCCTGGAATGAGGACCGAGGTGATAGCCTTCTGCCGTTCGTGTGACACCTGTCAGAGGGTGGGGAAGGCGGGGCCGCGCCCCAAAGTCCCACTGATAACTCTGCCTATCATCGAAGAGCCTTTCTCGAGGGTGGCTGTGGATCTCATTGGACCTCTGTCCACTCCCAGCCGCTCTGGGAAATGCTTCATACTAACAGTAGTGGACTATGCCACCTGGTACCCGGAGGCGGTAGCTTTGTCGTCCATTCGGGCCAACAAAGTGGCCACTGCCTTACTGGAGATTTTCTCCAGAGTGGGGTTCCTCTAGGAAATGCTCACCGACCGAGGGACCCAGTTCATGTCGCAGCTGATGGAGTCTCTCTGTAAGCAGGTACAGGTGCAACATCTGGTAGCCAGCCCATATCACCCACAGACCAATGGCCTGTGTGAGCAGTTCAATGGCACCTTAAAGCAGATGTTGAAGATGTTGGTCGATTCCCACGGGAGAGACTGGGATCGGTACCTCCCACACCTGCTATTTGCCTACCGGGAGGTCCCACAGGCCTCAACGGGGTTCTCCCCCTTTGAGCTCCTGAACGGGCGACGTGTACGGAGGCCCCTTGCTCTGGTGAAGGAAGCATGGGAAGGGGATTTAGCCACCCCTGGAGTGTCGGTCATTGAGTATGTCGTGCGCTTCCGGGACCGAATGATGGCCTTGACACGGCTGGTGCATGTCAATATGGCCCAATATGGCAGAAACGGTGGTACGACCAGAATGCTTGTGAGCGGACCTACCAGGTGGGTCAAAAGGTGTGGGTACTAGTCCCCATACCTCAAAACAAGCTTCAGGTGGCCTGGGAGGGTCCATACCTCGTGCACGAGCAGCTCAACGCCGTCACCTACCTGGTCACACTGGACCACGCCCGTGGAAGGAGGAAGGCCTTCCATGTGAACATGGTGAAGGCTCATCATGAGCGGGAAGCTTGTGCCCACCCAGTGTGCAACCTTCCAGAGGACGGAGAGGCAGAAACCCTCCCGGATCTGCTCATCCAAGCCAAGGCGGGTGGATCCATGTAGGATGTGGGGTTGGCCACCAGCTCTCGGAGGACCAACGTTCCCAGCTGGGGGTCACCCTACACCCCTTTCGGGAGCTGTTCGGCAGCCTGCCCGGAAGGACTGAGACAGCAGTTCATGACGTGGACACCGGCAATCACCCCCCGATCTGGCGTTCAGCATATTGGGTCTCTCTTGAGGTGCAGCAGCAAATGAGCCAAGAGATAGACGAGATGCTGAAGCTGGGGGTGATCTGTTATGATTTGGTAGCTGAGGAGAGCAGGCAAAAAGGGAAATACACCAGAGAGGTTGGAATCTATGGGATTGCAGTACCCTGACTAACCACCACAACTAAAGGCAGCCATGGAGCGTACCTAGGTTGGTCCTAGACGCCTCGTCACAGCCTGAGAAGCTAACTACACCTAAAGACAGAAAGGGAAATACACAGACACAGACAGAAAATAGTATGAGCAAACGTTGGGGCCCAAACTTCCTAAATAGAAAAGGATAGGAAGGACCCTTACTGCAATCCCAAAAAACCCTGAAAAGTACCAACACTACTAATTACAAAAACACCTGAGATCACACATCTCTACCACCTAAATTAGTTCTCTGGTGTAATAAAACTAAACAGCAGCCACTGAAAAAACTGGAAAAGGCAAATGAACAAACAACAGTGGCTGAACTAAACTGAGAGGAGCACAAGCCCCCGGAGGGGACCCGGCAGACCCCCACAGAAGTGCAGGACAAAATGCAAAAAGCAAGCACAAAAAACTAAAAGAAGAAAATGTCTTATCTGTTAGCAGAAGATGCAGGCACGAAACAGCAAGCTACAAAGTGAACAGGAATCAAAGATGAGACCAGAACAATTGATCACCGAGAACACTGATGGGAGGGAACCTCCCTTATATAAGACCAGTCAGTAACACCTGATCGCCAATCTTCACAATCTTCATTGGATAGTTCAGTACTGTTTGTAACCACCAGAGGGAGCTTCTGCTCAGAATTCATTTCTAGCACATTCACAACAGTACCCCCCCTTGAGGAGGGGTCACCGAACCCTCATTTGAGCAACCAAGTCGGTCAGGATGAGCTCTGTGATACACACGGATGAGTCTCCTAGCATGGATGCCCGAAGCAAACACCCAAGAATTGTCCTCCTGACCATAACCTCTCCACTTAACCAAATACTGGAGTTTCCGTCTAGAAAAACGAGAATTCAATATTTTCTCAACCACATACTCCAGATTGCCCTCAACCAAAACAGGGTCAGGAGGCACAGCCATAGGAACCATTGGCTCGACAAACCTCTTCAATAAGGACTTGTGGAACACGTTATGGATCTTAAATGTCCCTGGAAGAAGTAAACGAAAGGAAACAGGATTAAGAATCTCCATGATCTTATAAGGTCCAATGAACCTAGACTTAAACTTAGGAGATGAAACTCTCATAGGTATATTTCTTGAGGACAACCAGACCAAGTCCCCCACTTCAAACCGAGGACCATCAGTCCTATGCCAGTTGACAAACCGCTGGGCCCTCTCCTGAGAGAGGGACAACCTCTCCACTACCTGGTCCCAAATCTGCTCCATACGCTCCACAACAGAGTCAACACCTGGACAGACAGAAGCCTCCGTCTGTCCCGAAGAAAATCGAGGGTGAAACCCAAAATTGCAGAAAAATGGAGACATCAAAGTGGCAGAGCTAACCCTATTATTAAGAGCAAACTCAGCCAAAGGCAAAAAAGAGACCCAGTCATCCTGATCAGCAGACACAAAGCATCTCAGATAAGTCTCCAATGTCTGGTTTGTTCTCTCAGTTTGTCCATTGGTCTGAGGATGAAAAGCCGAGGAGAAAGACAATTGAACACCAAGTTTAGAACAAAAAGTCCTCCAAAATCTGGAAACAAACTGGACTCCTCTGTCATACACAATGTTCTCAGGATGCCGTGTAACCGAACCACATGCTGAAGGAACAAAGGCACCAATTCAGAGGAGGAAGGCAACTTAGGTAATGGCACAAGATGTATCATTTTGGAAAACCTATCACAAATCACCCAGATAACGGTCATTCTCTGAGAAACAGGGAGGTCGGAAATGAAATCCATAGAGATATGGGTCCATGGTCTCTTGGGCACAGGCAATGGCATCAACAAACCACTAGAGCGAGAGCAAGGCTTGGAGCGAGAGCAAGTCCCGCAGGACTGCACAAATTCCCTGACGTCACGAGACAAAGTAGGCCACCAAAAGGACCGACTAACCAAGTCTCTGGTACCAAAAATTCCGGGATGACCGGCCAACTGCGGAACAATGAATCTCAGACATCACACTCTTTTTCCACCGGTCTGGGACAAACAATTTCCCAATAGGGCAGCGCTCGGGTTTATCCTCCTGACACCCTTCCAGAGCCAGTCTCAAATTGGGCGAGATGGCGGAAAGAACTACACCCTCTTTCAAAATAACAGCAGGATCAGATAACTCAGGAGAGTCCGCAAGGAAACTCCTCGAGAGGGCATCCGCCTTAAAAATTCTTAGTGCCAGGAAGAAAGAAAACCACAAAATTAAAACGTGTGAAAAACAAGGCCCACCTGGCCTGTCTAGGATTAAGTCGCTTGGCTGATTCCAGATAAACCAGATTCTTATGGTCCGTGAGGACCACCACCTGATGTTTGGCTCCCTCCAGCCAATGTCTCCATTCTTCAAAAGCCCACTTCATGGCCAATAACTCCCGATTACCCACGTCATAATTACGTTCATTTGGAGAAAATTTTCGAGAGAAAAAGGCACAAGGGTTACTTTTAGAGGTCTCTGGATCTCTTTGGGACAAAACAGCACCTGCCCCAATTTCAGAGGCATCAACCTCCACCTGAAATGGCAGAGAAATATCAGGCTGCCGTAGAACAGGAGCAGAAGTGAATCTCTGCTTAAGTTCCTGAAACGCAGAGACTGCCTCAGGAGGCCAATTCAGCACATCAGAACCCTTTTCGGTCAAATCAGTCAATGGTTTAACAATAACAGAGAAATTACCAATAAATTTACGATAAAAATTGGCAAAACCCAAGAATCTTTGAAGAGCCTTTAATGAAGTAGGTTGGACCCAATCACAGATGGCCTGAACCTTGACCGGGTCCATTTCAATAACAGATGGGGGCAAAATGAATCCCAGAAATGAGATCCTCTGTACGCCAAAAAGACACTTTGATCCCTTCACATACAGAGCATTCTCTCTCAAAATCTGGAACACAGTCCGAACATGTTTCACATGAGAGTCCCAGTCATTGGAAAAAATCAAGATATCATCCAAATAAACAATCAGAAATTTATCCACAAAATCCCTGAAAATGTCATTCATGAAGGACTGGAAGACAGAAGGAGCATTAGTGAGCCCAAAGGGCATCACTAGGTACTCAAAATGCCCCTCTGGGGTATTAAATGCCGTCTTCCATTCATCCCCGTGCTTAATGCGAATAAGGTTATATGCCCCCCTGAGGTCAAGCTTGGTAAACCAAGTAGCACTTTTCACCCTGGAAAACAGGTCAGAAATCAAGGGTAACGCATATTGATATTTCACAGTGATATTGTTCAAGAGACGATAATCAATACACGGCCTTAATGAACCATCCTTTTTGGCCACAAAGAAAAAACCGGCACCCAAGGGTGAAGAGGATGGTCTGATATGACCCTTCTCCAATGACTCCTTGATATAAGACCGCATAGCGTCATGTTCAGGTACAGACAAGTTAAAAAGGCGACCTTTAGGGAATTTACTACCAAGCACTAATTCAATAACGCAGTCATAGCTCCTATGGGGGGGCAAGGATGCAGATTTACTTTCGCTAAACACATCAGAAAAATCAGTCAAAAAGTCAGGAACATCCTGAGCCTGGGGGAGGCAGAAAAAACAGGAGTGTTGGTATTAACACATTGGCAGCCCCAACTGGTTACAGACACAGATTTCCAATCCAAAACAGGATTATGAGACTGTAACCAAGGGAAACCCAGTACGATAATGTCATGCAGATTATACAGCACCAAAAATTTGCAACTCTCCTGATGATCAGGTTCAACCCTCATTATCACCTGAGTAGAGAACTGAGGTTTATTCTCAGCCAAAGGGGTAGAATCGATCCCCAGTAGGGGAATAGACTTCCGTAGGGGTATCAAGGGAAACCCACAACGTTAGCAAAATCAAAATCCATCAGGTTAATAGCTGCTCCCGAATCAACAAAAGCCTGAGCAGAAAATGTGGACAGGGAGCAAATCAGGGTAACAGTCAACAAAAATTTTGTCTGAACACTACCCAAGACAACTGAACGTGCAAAACGTCTTCCCCGCTTAGGGCAAACTGAAATAGCATGAGAGGCATCACCACAGTAGAAACATAACCCATTGCGTTTTCGAAACTCATGACGCTGTGCCCCAGAAGCCACTCTATCACACTGCATGGGTTCAGAAGCTGGTTCACAAGGCAACACTATTCCACGCATACCTCTACGCTCACGCAAACGTCTGTCAATTTGAATCGCTAATGACATAGAATCATTGAGACCAGAGGGGACAGGGAATCCCACCATAACATCCTTTACATTCTCTGACAGACCCTTCCGAAAAAGGGCTGCCAAAGCATCGTCATTCCATTTGGTCAGGACTGCCCACCTTCGGAATCTCTGACAGTATAACTCAGCGTCCTCAAGCCCCTGATTTAATGCCAACAAGGCTTTTTCAGCTTGATCAGTGACATTAGGCTCATCGTACAATAACCCCAGAGCCTGAAAAAATGCATCAACATTACTCAAAACAGGATCCCCAGGTGTCAGGGAAAAAGCCCAATCCTGAGTATCGCCGCGCAGGAGAGAGATGACAATTTGAACCTGCTGTGCTGCGTTCCCTGAGGACTTAGATTTCAAGGCAAAAAACAACTTACAGTTATTTTTGAAATTCAGAAATTTAGCTCGATCCCCTAAAAACAAATCTGGCATGGGAATCCTAGGTTCCACAACAGGCAACCCTGCAAGATAGGTAGCAATACTCCGAACTTCATTGGCAAGCTGATCCACACGGCCAGACAACTGTGCAAACTCCATTGAGAAGAAAAAAATCCTCCTCAGCATTCAGAGAAACAGAGGGAAAAAAAAAAAAATCTCTGACAACTCTGACAATCTTCTTTCTTTAATACTATTTTTCCCTTCTGTGAGTACCATACAAATATCAGTTTTTGGGCCGGTGATACTGTTATGATTTGGTAGCTGAGGAGAGCAGGCAAAAAGAGAAATACACCAGAGAGGTTGGAATCTATGTGATTGCAGTACCCTGACTAACCACCACAACTAAAGGCAGCTGTGGAGCGTACCTACGTTGGTCCTAGACGCCTCGTCACAGCCTGATAAGCTAACTACACCTAAAGACAGAAAGAGGAAAACTATCTGCCCCGGAGCAGATCCCCAAAGAACATAGAAAGCCCCCAAACATGTAATGGCGGTTAGACAAGAGGAAAATACAGACACAGACAGAAAATAGTATGAGCAAACGTTGGGGCCCAAACTTCCTAAATAGAAAAGGATAGGAAGGACACTTACTGCAATCCCAAAAAAACCTGAAAAGTACCAACTCTACTAATTACAAAAACACCTGAGATCACACAACCTCTACCACCTAAATTAGTTCTCTGGTGTAATAAAACTAAACAGCAGCCTGTTATGTTTCGGTAGCTGAGGAGTGCAGGTAAAAAGGCAATACACCAGAGCAGTTGGAATCTATGAGAATGCAGTACCCTGACTAACCACCACAACTAGAGGCAGCCGTGGAGCGTTCCTACGTTGGTCCTAGACGCCTCGTCACAGCCTGAGAAACTAACTACACATAGAAGGAGGAAAGCTATCTGCCCCGGACAGATCCCCAAAGAACATAGAAAGCCCCCAAACATGTAATGGCGGTTAGACAAGAAGAAATACTGACACAGACAGAAAATAGTATGAGCAAACGTTGGGGCCCAAACTACCTAAATAGAAAAGGATAGGAAGGGCACTTACTGCAATCCCAAAAAACCCTGAAAAGCACCAACTCTACTAATTTCAAAAACACCTGAGATCACACGACCTCTACCACCTAAATTAGTTCTCTGGTGTAACAAAATCAAAACAGCAGCCACTGAAAAAACTGGAAAAAGCAAAAGTACAAACATCAGTGGCTGAACTAAACTGAGAGGGCAAGAGCCCCCGGAGGGGACCCAGAAGGCCCCCACAGAAGTGCAAGACAAAATGCAAAAATCAAGCACAAAAACAAAAAGAAGAAAATGACTTATCTGTTAGCAGGAGATGCAGACACGACACAGCAGGCTACAAAGGAAACAGGAATCAAGGATTGAGACCAGAACAATTGATCACCGGCAACCCTGATGGGAAGGCGACTCCCTTATATAAGACCAGTCAGTAACACCTGATTCCCAATCCTCACAATCTTCACTGGACAGTCCAGTACCGCTTGTAACCACCAGAGGGAGCCTCTGCTCAGAACTTCATTTCAAGCCCATTCACAACAGTACCCCCCCCTTGAGGAGGGGTCACCGAACCCTCATTAGAGCAACCAGGTCGGTCAGGATGAGTTCTATGATACGCACGGATGAGTCTCCTAGCATGGATGTCCGAAGCAAACACCCAAGAATTGTCTTCCTGACCATAACCTCTCCACTTAACCAAATACTGGAGTTTCTGTCTAGAAAAACGAGAATTCAATATTTTCTCAACCACAAACTCCAGATTGCCCTCAACCAGAACAGGGTCAGGAGGCACAGCAGTAGGAACCACTGGCTCAACAAACCTCTTCAACAAGGACTTGTGGAACACGTTATGGATCTTAAATGTCCCTGGAAGAAGCAAACGAAAAGAAACAGGATTAAGAATCTCCATGATCTTATAAGGTCCAATGAACCTAGGCTTAAATTTAGGAGATACCACTCTCATAGGAATATTTTTTGAGGACAACCAGACCAAGTCCCCCACTTTAAACCGAGGACCATCAGTCCTATGCCGGTTAGCAAACCGCTGGGCCCTCTCCTGAGAGAGGGACAACCTCTCCACTACCTGGTCCCAAATCTGTTGCATACGCTCCACAACAGAGTCAACACCTGGACAGACAGAAGCCTCCGTCTGTCCTGAAGAAAATCGAGGGTGAAACCCAGAATTACAGAAAAATGGAGACATCAAAGTGGCAGAGCTAGCCCTATTATTAAGAGCAAACTCAGCCAAAGGCAAAAAAGAGACCCAGTCATCCTGATCAGCAGACACAAAGCATCTTAGATAAGTCTCCAATGTCTGGTTTGTTCTCTCAGTTTGACCATTGGTCTGAGGATGAAACGCCGAGGAGAAAGACAATTGAACACCAAGTTTAGAACAAAAGGTCCTCCAAAATCTGGAAACAAACTGGACTCCTCTGTCAGACACAATGTTCTCAGGAATGCCGTGTAAACGAACCACGTGCTGAAGGAACAAAGGCACCAATTCAGAGGAGGAAGCAACTTAGGTAATGGCACAAGATGTATCATCTTGGAAAACCTATCACAAATCACCCAGATGACGGTCATTCTCTGAGAAACAGGGAGGTCGGAAATGAAATCCATAGAGATATGGGTCCATGGTCTCTTGGGCACAGGCAATGGCATCAACAAACCACTAGAGCGAGAGCAAGGCTTGGAGCGAGAGCAAGTCCCGCAGGACTGCACAAATTCCCTGACATCACGAGACAAGGTAGGCCACCAAAAGGACCGACTAACCAAGTCTCTGGTACCAAAAATTCCGGGATGACCGGCCAACGCGGAACAATGAATCTCAGACATCACACTCTTTTTCCACTGGTCCGGGACAAACAATCTCCCAACAGGGCAGCGCTCGGCTTATCCTCCTGACACCCCTCCAGAGCCAGTCTCAAATTGGGCGAGATGGCAGAAAGAACTACACCTTCTTTCAAAATAACAGAAGGATCAGTAACTCAGGAGAGTCCGCAAGGAAACTCCTCGAGAGGGCATCCGCCTTAACATTGTTAGTGCCAGGAAGAAAGGAAACCACAAAATTAAAACGTGTGAAAAACAAGGCCCACCTGGCCTGTCTAGGATTAAGTCGCTTGGCAGATTCCAGATAAACCAGATTCTTATGGTCCGTAAGGACCACCACCTGATGTTTGGCTCCCTCCAGCCAATGTCTCCACTCTTCAAAAGCCCACTTCATGGCCAATAACTCCCGATTACCCACTTCATAATTACGTTCAGTAGGAGAAAATTTTCGAGAGAAAAAGGCGCAAGGGTTACTTTTAGAGGTCTCTGGATCTCTTTGGGACAAAACGGCACCTGCCCCAATTTCAGAGGCATCAACCTCCACCTGAAATCGCAGAGAAATATCAGGCTGCCGTAGAACAGGAGCAGAAGTGAATCTCTGCTTAAGTTCCTGAAATGCATAGACTGCCTCAGGAGGCCAATTCACCACATCAGAACCCTTTTTGGTCAAATCAGTTAATGGTTTAACAATAACCGAGAAATTACCAATAAATTTACGATAAAAATTGGCAAAACCCAAAAATCTTTGAAGAGCCTTTAATGAAGTAGGCTGGACCCAATCACAGATGGCCTGAACCTTGTCCGGGTCCATTTCAATAACAGATGGGGACAAAATGAATCCCAGAAATGAGATCCTCTGTACGCCAAAAAGACACTTTGATCCCTTCACATACAGAGCATTCTCTCTCAAAATCTGGAATACAGTTCGAACATGTTTCACATGAGAGTCCCAGTCATTGGAAAAAATCAAGATATCATCCAAATAAACAATCAGAAATGTATCCACAAAATCCCTGAAAATGTCATTCATGAAGGACTGGAAGACAGAAGGAGCATTAGTGAGCCCAAAGGGCATCACAAGGTACTCAAAATGCCCCTCCGGGGTATTAAATGCCGTCTTCCATTCATCCCCGTGCTTAATGCGAATAAGGTTATATGCCCCCCTGAGTTCAAGCTTGGTAAACCAAGTAGCGTTTTTTCACCCTGGAAAACAGGTCAGAAATCAAGGGTAACGGATATTGATATTTCACAGTAATATTGTTCAAAAGACGATAATCAATACACGGCCTTAATGAACCATCCTTTTTGCCCACAAAGAAAAACCCGACACCTAAGGGTGAAGAGGATGGTCTGATATGACCCTTCTCCAATGACTCCTTGATATAAGACCGCATAGCGTCATGTTCAGGTACAGACAAGTTAAAAAGGCGACCTTTAGGGAATTTACCACCAGGCACTAATTCAATAGCGCAGTCATAGCTCCTATGGGGAGGCAAGGATGCAGATTTACTTTCGCTAAACACATCAGAAAAATCAATCAAAAAGTCAGGAACATCCTGAGCCTGGGGGGAGGCAGAAAAAACAGGAGTGTTGGTATTAACACATTGGCAGCCCCAACTGGTTACAGACACAGATTTCCAATCCAAAACAGGATTATGAGACTGTAACCAAGGGAAACCCAGTACGATAATGTCATGCAGATTATACAGAACCAAAAATTTGCAGCTCTCCTGATGATCAAGTTCAACCCTCATTATCACCTGAGTAGAGAACTGAGGTTTATTCTCAGCCAAAGGGGTAGAATCGATCCCCAGTAGGGGAATAGACTTCTGTAGGGGTATCAAGGTAAACCCACAACGTTTAGCAAAATCAAAATCCATCAGGTTAATAGCTGCTCCCGAATCAACGAAAGCCTGAGCAGAAAATGAGGACAGAGAGCTTATCAGGGTAACAGTTAATAAAAACTTAGTCTGAACACTACCCAAGACAACTGAGCGTGCAAAACGTCTTCCCCGCTTAGGGCAGACTGAAATAGCATGAGAAGCATCACCACAGTAGAAACATAACCCATTGCGCTTTCAAAACTCATGACGCTGTGCCCCAGAAACCACTCTATCACACTGCATGGATTCAGAAGCAGGTTCACAAGGCAACACTATTCCACGCATACTTCTCCGCTCACGCAAACGTCTGTCAATTTGAATCGCTAATGACATAGAATCATTGAGACCAGAGGGGACAGGGAATCCCACCATAACATCCTTTACATTATCTGACAGACCCTTCCGAAAAAGGGCTGCCAAAGCGTCGTCATTCCATTTGGTCAGGACTGCCCACCTACGGAATCTCTGACAGTATAACTCAGCGTCATCAAGCCCCTGATTTAATGCCAACAAGGCTTTTTCAGCTTGATCAGTGACATTAGGCTCATCGTACAATAACCCCAGAGCCTGAAAAAATGCATCAACATTACTCAAAACAGGATCCCCAGGTGTCAGGGAAAAAGCCCAATCCTGAGGATCGCCGCGCAGGAGAGAGATGACAATTTGAACCTGCTGTGCTGCGTTCCCTGAGGACTTAGATTTCAAGGCAAAAAACAACTTACAGTTATTTTTGAAATTCAGAAATTTAGCTCGATCCCCTAAAAACAAATCTGGCATGGGAATCCTAGGTTCCACAACAGGCAACCCTGCAAGATAGGTAGCAATACTCCGAACTTCATTGGCAAGCTGATCCACACGGCCAGACAACTGTGCAAACTCCATTGAGAGAAAAAAAAATCCTCCTCAGCATTCAGAGAAACAGAGGAAAAAAAAAAAATAAATCTCTGACAACTCTGACAATCTTCTTTCTTTAATACTATTTTTCCCTTCTGTGAGTACCATACAAATATCAGTTTTTGGGCCGGTGATACTGTTATGATTTGGTAGCTGAGGAGAGCAGGCAAAAAGAGAAATACACCAGAGAGGTTGGAATCTATGTGATTGCAGTACCCTGACTAACCACCACAACTAAAGGCAGCTGTGGAGCGTACCTACGTTGGTCCTAGACGCCTCGTCACAGCCTGATAAGCTAACTACACCTAAAGACAGAAAGAGGAAAACTATCTGCCCCGGAGCAGATCCCCAAAGAACATAGAAAGCCCCCAAACATGTAATGGCGGTTAGACAAGAGGAAAATACAGACACAGACAGAAAATAGTATGAGCAAACGTTGGGGCCCAAACTTCCTAAATAGAAAAGGATAGGAAGGACACTTACTGCAATCCCAAAAAAACCTGAAAAGTACCAACTCTACTAATTACAAAAACACCTGAGATCACACAACCTCTACCACCTAAATTAGTTCTCTGGTGTAATAAAACTAAACAGCAGACTGTTATGTTTCGGTAGCTGAGGAGTGCAGGTAAAAAGGCAATACACCAGAGCAGTTGGAATCTATGAGAATGCAGTACCCTGACTAACCACCACAACTAGAGGCAGCCGTGGAGCGTTCCTACGTTGGTCCTAGACGCCTCGTCACAGCCTGAGAAACTAACTACACATAGAAGGAGGAAAGCTATCTCCCCCGGAGCAGATCCCCAAAGAACATAGAAAGCCCCCAAACATGTAATGGCGGTTAGACAAGAAGAAATACTGACACAGACAGAAAATAGTATGAGCAAACGTTGGGGCCCAAACTACCTAAATAGAAAAGGATAGGAAGGGCACTTACTGCAATCCCAAAAATCCCTGAAAAGCACCAACTCTACTAATTTCAAAAACACCTGAGATCACACGACCTCTACCACCTAAATTAGTTCTCTGGTGTAACAAAATCAAAACAGCAGCCACTGAAAAAACTGGAAAAAGCAAAAGTACAAACATCAGTGGCTGAACTAAACTGAGAGGGCAAAAGCCCCCGGAGGGGACCCAGAAAGCCCCCACGAAGTGCAGGACAAAATGCAAAAATCAAGCACAAAAAACAAAGAAGAAAATGACTTATCTGTTAGCAGGAGATGCAGACACGACACAGCAGGCTACAAAGGAAACAGGAATCAAGGATTGAGACCAGAACAATTGATCACCGGCAACCCTGATGGGAAGGCGACTCCCTTATATAAGACCAGTCAGTAACACCTGATTCCCAATCCTCACAATCTTCACTGGACAGTCCAGTACCGCTTGTAACCACCAGAGGGAGCCTCTGCTCAGAACTCATTTCAAGCCCATTCACAACAGTACCCCCCCTTGAGGAGGGGTCACCGAACCCTCATTAGAGCAACCAGGTCGGTCAGGATGAGTTCTATGATACGCACGGATGAGTCTCCTAGCATGGATGTCCGAAGCAAACACCCAAGAATTGTCTTCCTGACCATAACCTCTCCACTTAACCAAATACTGGAGTTTCCGTCTAGAAAAACGAGAATTCAATATTTTCTCAACCACAAACTCCAGATTGCCCTCAACCAGAACAGGGTCAGGAGGCACAGCAGTAGGAACCACTGGCTCAACAAACCTCTTCAACAAGGACTTGTGGAACACGTTATGGATCTTAAATGTCCCTGGAAGAAGCAAACGAAAAGAAACAGGATTAAGAATCTCCATGATCTTATAAGGTCCAATGAACCTAGGCTTAAAATTAGGAGATACCACTCTCATAGGAATATTTTTTGAGGACAACCAGACCAAGTCCCCCACTTTAAACCGAGGACCATCAGTCCTATGCCGGTTAGCAAACCGCTGGGCCCTCTCCTGAGAGAGGGACAACCTCTCCACTACCTGGTCCCAAATCTGTTGCATACGTCCAAACAGAGTCAACACCTGGACAGACAGAAGCCTCCGTCTGTCCTGAAGAAAATCGAGGGTGAAACCCAGAATTACAGAAAAATGGAGACATCAAAGTGGCAGAGCTAGCCCTATTATTAAGAGCAAACTCAGCCAAAGGCAAAAAAGAGACCCAGTCATCCTGATCAGCAGACACAAAGCATCTTAGATAAGTCTCCAATGTCTGGTTTGTTCTCTCAGTTTGACCATTGGTCTGAGGATGAAACGCCGAGGAGAAAGACAATTGAACACCAAGTTTAGAACAAAAGGTCCTCCAAAATCTGGAAACAAACTGGACTCCTCTGTCAGACACAATGTTCTCAGGAATGCCGTGTAAACGAACCACGTGCTGAAGGAACAAAGGCACCAATTCAGAGGAGGAAGGCAACTTAGGTAATGGCACAAGATGTATCATCTTGGAAAACCTATCACAAATCACCCAGATGACGGTCATTCTCTGAGAAACAGGGAGGTCGGAAATGAAATCCATAGAGATATGGGTCCATGGTCTCTTGGGCACAGGCAATGGCATCAACAAACCACTAGAGTGAGAGCAAGGCTTGGAGCGAGAGCAAGTCCCGCAGGACTGCACAAATTCCCTGACATCACGAGACAAGGTAGGCCACCAAAAGGACCGACTAACCAAGTCTCTGGTACCAAAAATTCCGGGATGACCGGCCAACGCGGAACAATGAATCTCAGACATCACACTCTTTTTCCACTGGTCCGGGACAAACAATCTCCCAACAGGGCAGCGCTCGGGCTTATCCTCCTGACACCCCTCCAGAGCCAGTCTCAAATTGGGCGAGATGGCGGAAAGAACTACACCTTCTTTCAAAATAACAGAAGGATCAGATAACTCAGGAGAGTCCGCAAGGAAACTCCTCGAGAGGGCATCCGCCTTAACATTGTTAGTGCCAGGAAGAAAGGAAACCACAAAATTAAAACGTGTGAAAAACAAGGCCCACCTGGCCTGTCTAGGATTAAGTCGCTTGGCAGATTCCAGATAAACCAGATTCTTATGGTCCGTAAGGACCACCACCTGATGTTTGGCTCCCTCCAGCCAATGTCTCCACTCTTCAAAAGCCCACTTCATGGCCAATAACTCCCGATTACCCACTTCATAATTACGTTCAGTAGGAGAAAATTTTCGAGAGAAAAAGGCGCAAGGGTTACTTTTAGAGGTCTCTGGATCTCTTTGGGACAAAACGGCACCTGCCCCAATTTTCAGAGGCATCAACCTCCACCTGAAATCGCAGAGAAATATCAGGCTGCCGTAGAACAGGAGCAGAAGTGAATCTCTGCTTAAGTTCCTGAAATGCATAGACTGCCTCAGGAGGCCAATTCACCACATCAGAACCCTTTTTGGTCAAATCAGTTAATGGTTTAACAATAACCGAGAAATTACCAATAAATTTACGATAAAAATTGGCAAAACCCAAAAATCTTTGAAGAGCCTTTAATGAAGTAGGCTGGACCCAATCACAGATGGCCTGAACCTTGTCCGGGTCCATTTCAATAACAGATGGGGACAAAATGAATCCCAGAAATGAGATCCTCTGTACGCCAAAAAGACACTTTGATCCCTTCACATACAGAGCATTCTCTCTCAAAATCTGGAATACAGTTCGAACATGTTTCACATGAGAGTCCCAGTCATTGGAAAAAATCAAGATATCATCCAAATAAACAATCAGAAATGTATACACAAAATCCCTGAAAATGTCATTCATGAAGGACTGGAAGACAGAAGGAGCATTAGTGAGCCCAAAGGGCATCACAAGGTACTCAAAATGCCCCTCCGGGGTATTAAATGCCGTCTTCCATTCATCCCCGTGCTTAATGCGAATAAGGTTATATGCCCCCCTGAGGTCAAGCTTGGTAAACCAAGTAGCGTTTTTCACCCTGGAAAACAGGTCAGAAATCAAGGGTAACGGATATTGATATTTCACAGTAATATTGTTCAAAAGACGATAATCAATACACGGCCTTAATGAACCATCCTTTTTGCCCACAAAGAAAAACCCGACACCTAAGGGTGAAGAGGATGGTCTGATATGACCCTTCTCCAATGACTCCTTGATATAAGACCGCATAGCGTCATGTTCAGGTACAGACAAGTTAAAAAGGCGACCTTTAGGGAATTTACCACCAGGCACTAATTCAATAGCGCAGTCATAGCTCCTATGGGGAGGCAAGGATGCAGATTTACTTTCGCTAAACACATCAGAAAAATCAATCAAAAAGTCAGGAACATCCTGAGCCTGGGGGAGGCAGAAAAAACAGGAGTGTTGGTATTAACACATTGGCAGCCCCAACTGGTTACAGACACAGATTTCCAATCCAAAACAGGATTATGAGACTGTAACCAAGGGAAACCCAGTACGATAATGTCATGCAGTTTATACAGAACCAAAAATTTGCAGCTCTCCTGATGATCAGGTTCAACCCTCATTATCACCTGAGTAGAGAACTGAGGTTTATTCTCAGCCAAAGGGGTAGAATCGATCCCCAGTAGGGAATAGACTTCTGTAGGGGTATCAAGGTAAACCCACAACGTTTAGCAAAATCAAAATCCATCAGGTTAATGCTGCTCCCGAATCAACGAAAGCCTGAGCAGAAAATGAGGACAGAGAGCTTATCAGGGTAACAGTTAATAAAAACTTAGTCTGAACACTACCCAAGACAACTGAGCGTGCAAAACGTCTTCCCCGCTTAGGGCAGACTGAAATAGCATGAGAAGCATCACCACAGTAGAAACATAACCCATTGCGCTTTCAAAACTCATGACGCTGTGCCCCAGAAACCACTCTATCACACTGCATGGATTCAGAAGCAGGTTCACAAGGCAACACTATTCCACGCATACTTCTCCGCTCACGCAAATGTCTGTCAATTTGAATCGCTAATGACATAGAATCATTGAGACCAGAGGGGACAGGGAATCCCACCATAACATCCTTTACATTATCTGACAGACCCTTCCGAAAAAGGGCTGCCAAAGCGTCGTCATTCCATTTGGTCAGGACTGCCCACCTACGGAATCTCTGACAGTATAACTCAGCGTCATCAAGCCCCTGATTTAATGCCAACAAGGCTTTTTCAGCTTGATCAGTGACATTAGGCTCATCGTACAATAACCCCAAAGCCTGAAAAAATGCATCAACATCACTCAAAACAGGATCCCCAGGTGTCAGGGAAAAAGCCCAATCCTGAGGATCGCCGCGCAGGAGAGAGATGACAATTTGAACCTGCTGCGCTGCGTTCCCTGAGGACTTAGATTTTAAGGCAAAAAACAATTTACAGTTATTTTTGAAATTCAGAAACTTAGCTCGATCCCCTAAAAACAAATCTGGCATGGGAATCCTAGGTTCCACAACAGGCAACCTAGCAAGATAGGTAGCAATACTCCGAACCTCAGTGGCAAGCTGATCCACATGGCCAGACAACTGTGCAAACTCCATTGAGAGAAAAAATCCTCCCCAGCACCCAGAGATACAGAGGGAAAAAAAAAAATGCAACAAACAGAAAAATATCTCTGACAACTCTGACAACCTTTTTTCTTTCACAATATTTTTCCCTTCTGTGAGTACCATACAATTTTCAATTTTTAGGCCGGTGATACTGTTATGTTTCGGTAGCTGAGGAGTGCAGGTAAAAAGGCAATACACCAGAGCAGTTGGAATCTATGAGATTGCAGTACCCTGACTAACCACCACAACTAGAGGCAGCCGTGGAGCGTTCCTACGTTGGTCCTAGACGCCTCGTCACAGCCTGAGAAACTAACTACACCTAAAGATAGAAGGAGGAAAGCTATCTGCCCCGGAGCAGATCCCCAAAGAACATAGAAAGCCCCCAAACATGTAATGGCGGTTAGACAAGAAGAAATACTGACACAGACAGAAAATAGTATGAGCAAACGTTGGGGCCCAAACTACCTAAATAGAAAAGTATAGGAAGGGCATTTACTGCAATCCCAAAAAACCTTGAAAAGCACCAACTCTACTAATTTCAAAAACACCTGAGATCACACGACCTCTACCACCTAAATTAGTTCTCTGGTGTAACAAAATCAAAACAGCAGCCACTGAAAAAACTGGAAAAAGCAAAAGTACAAACATCAGTGGCTGAACTAAACTGAGAGGGCAAAAGCCCCCGGAGGGGACCCAGAAGGCCCCCACAGAAGTGCAAGACAAAATGCAAAAATCAAGCACAAAAACAAAAAGAAGAAAATGACTTATCTGTTAGCAGGAGATGCAGACACGACACAGCAGGCTACAAAGGAAACAGGAATCAAGGATTGAGACTAGAACAATTGATCACCGGCAACCCTGATGGGAAGGAGACTCCCTTATATAAGACCAGTCAGTAACACCTGATTCCCAATCCTCACAATCTTCACTGGACAGTCCAGTACCGCTTGTAACCACCAGAGGGAGCCTCTGCTCAGAACTCATTTCAAGCCCATTCACAACAGCAGCCACTGAAAAAACTGGAAAAGGCAAATGAACAAACAACAGTGGCTGAACTAAACTGAGAGGAGCACAAGCCCCCGGAGGAGACCCGGCAGACCCCCACAGAAGTGCAGGACAAAATGCAAAAAGCAAGCACAAAAAACTAAAAGAAGAAAATGTCTTATCTGTTAGCAGAAGATGCAGGCACGAAACAGCAAGCTACAAAGTGAACAGGAATCAAAGATGAAACCAGAACAATTGATCACCGGCAACCCTGATGGGAGGGAACCTCCTTTATATAAGACCAGTCAGTAACACCTGATCGCCAATCTTCACAATCTTCATTGGATAGTTCAGTACTGTTTGTAACCACCAGAGGGAGCTTCTGCTCAGAATTTATTTCTAGCACATTCACAACAGTGATCCAAGCGTCCAACAGCGCGTGGGCTTCACCTGTAGTCCTCGTCACTAAAAAGGACCGAACTACACGGTTCTGCGTGGACTACCAGGGGCTCAACGCTGTGACGGTCACCGATGCGTACCCAATGCCGCGCATCGATGACCTGCTCGACAAGCTGGCCGGGACTAAGTACCTGACCATCATGGATCTGAGCAGAGGGTATTGGCAGATTCTCCTGACCCCTGGGGCACGGGAACGCTCTGCCTTTATCACCCAATTCGGACTCTACGAGTCCACAGTGATGCCCTTTCGCATGAAAAATGCCCCTGCCACTTTTCAGAGGATGGTCAACACGCTGCTCGAGGGACTGGAAGGGTATGCGACCGCGTACCTGGATGACATTACCATCTTCAGTCCCACCTGGGAGGATCACATAGAGCACCTGGCGCAGGTGCTTGGGCAGATCCAGCGAGCAGGCTTGACCATTAAGCCGGAAAAATGCCAGCTGGGTATGAGTGAGGTCCACTACCTGGGACACTGGGTAGGTGGGGGAGCTCTGAAGCCAGAGCCCGGGAAGGTGGATACCATCGTATCCTGGCCCACCGGCAGGACCAAGAAGCAGGTGATGTCCTTCTTGGGTACTGCTGGGTACTATAGGAGGTTTGATTCCACACTATAGTGCCCTGGCCAAGCCCCTGACGGACCTCACAAAGAAAAAGCTGCCCGTCGCAGTAGACTGGACCGTCGCCTGCGAGACAGCTTTCCAGGCGCTCAAGACCGCCCTTTCTAGTTCTCCTGTACTACAGGCAGCCGACTTCACGTGGCCGTTCTTAGTGCAGACCGACGCCAGCGACTTTGGCCTCGGTGCTGTGCTCAGCCAGGTTGACACTACGGGCCATGAACACTCCGTTTTGTACTTGAGCCGGAAGCTCCTGCCGAGGGAAGTGGCCTATTCCACGATGGAGAAGGAATGTCTGGCAATTGTGTGGGCCCTGCAGCGTCTGCAGCCATACTTGTATGGATGCCAATTCACCGTGGAAACAGACCAATACCCCCTCAGCTGGTTACACACGGTCTCTGGGACGAATGGGAGGTTGCTAAGCTGGAGCCTCGCTCTCCAACAGTATCACTTCACCATTCGCCACAAAAGAGGCAGGGACCATGGTAACGTTGATGGGTTGTCCCGGCAAGGAGAGGGTGCGGAAAGGAGCATGGGGGAACACAGGAATGTGATATCCCCTAGCGCCCTCTAAAGCAGGGAGGTGTGAGGAAAGGAACCACCACCATCTTGGATAGGGCCTATACCAACCTCCATTTTGTCTGTGCACAGAGCCACAGGCTGCTAACTGCACAGGGACTGTTAGCATATTCAATACTGTTAGGGTCTGCGTAACGCACCAAATATAAGATGTGGAGAGGTGCGTTCGCAGCCCGAGGTCCACCGTGCAGGCGGAGCCTGCTGCTAGTAAAATGGCGTAAGAAGCAAACTCTGTTATCCCGCAGAGTCGCCAACATAAACGCCGTAACGCGCTGTGGCAATAAGTGCGAACTCTGTTACTCCACAGAGCCGCTAGAAGGAGAGCCGCAGCGCTATATGGCGATGTGTGCGAACTCACTAAACACAACTGAGTCGCAAAGAAAACACGCTAGGTCGCTGTCTAGCGTTGAAAGCGAACCCTGTTACGTCACAGGGCCGCTGAGAAAAAGTGCTGTGTCCTGTCAGGCTCTCAGGTACACAGATAAGTGCTAAGCGTACATAAAGCGTGATCATGTGCTAATGTCCTCGCGGGAGTCACCCGCAATCTATGGCGTCTGAACGCCAGACCCTGAATACGGCAATCAAAACTCCTCACCGGTTATGCCGGTAATCTAGGGCATCTAGGATTTCCGACCCTGACCAGCTAGCACACCAAACTCCTCACCGATTAAGTCGGTATTCTAGTGGCTTATTTCAGCCGGGTCCCTAACCACACACACACATGACCACACTGGCGCATAGCATACAATGGTTGATATTAGCGCATGGCGGCCCAGCCATGCTACCCTTTTATAGTAACAGCTACAGGACCTGCCAGAAACAAGGACCAATGAAGCTTGTTCCAGAACAACAGTAGTCACAGGACCTTCCTGGCAGACCAATAGGAGCTGCTGCAGTACCTGAGCATGTGACCCCTGATCTCCAATGAGAGATCTCACTCTGGGCATGCTCAGAAGGGAAAACGCAGGACTTTGTCCCAAAGACGCCTGCTCCAGCACTGGCTATAATAGCAGATCCAGGAAAGGCAGCAGCAAGTCACTGCACAGTACTGGAGTGGGCAAGACGCTTGGACCGACGTCTCTGCAGAGCAGGCTCCACTGCGGCCGGAGATGAATGGGAGACCGCAGCGGGCTGGTTCGAGACTCCCCTTGTGCAGCAGCGGGAACTCGAACCCTAACAAATACGACAGGGTTTGATGTCCACTGTGAAGCAAAAGGGCTTTAGTATGCTAAGCAATTCAGGCCCATGTTTGAATAAGAAGGTCATTAGTATGCTAAGTAATTCAGGCCCATGACAGAATTTCCTGCTCAATATGAATAGCCAGGCCGATTAGTATGCGTGCTTCAAAGTAGAGGCTTCAATTAGATTATACCTGCCAGCCGGACACAGAAACACACCAATTGTATCTTCCAGACACGAAGGCTCCGTTCTAGGATTATGAATTATGAGCACATCTTTGTAGGTACATTCTCATAAAAATATCTGTGTGACCCGGCGGACCTCGGGCATTTGATGGTGCAACTCCCGAGTCGGTGATGGCTTGGGGGGCTGAGATATAGAGATTGGCCATCCACAATGACCCAATCGGGCCAGGTTTGATATCCATGCGACAGGCAAAACATACTGCATCCGCTGGTACCTCTCGTGTCCAGATCCGATCGTCCTGGAGAAAGTTAACCCCTTTGCTAGATATTGGGAATAAATTCTGCAAGGGGCTAAGGGTGGAGATTATCTTCCCACCCTCGGACACAGAGGGGAGGGACCTAGCAGGTTTAAGAACTGTGAGCTATGGGCAGACTGGATCCATTCTCACAGCAGCAAGACCATGGAAAACTAAGGACCAAAGGGACAGATCTGCCAAGGGAGCAGCGGTACACGTTTTGGGGGACTGTCCAGCAACTAAGACTTTCACCTAGGGAACGCAGAGCTCCCTGCCTCCACATGTCCCTACAACCTGGTAATATTGACCTCTAGCTAATACCTCTAAGCTTTGTACCATTATTGTTGTATTTTACTCTGACTGCAAATCCATTGTAATTCCGTTGTATAGGTTACTGTATATTTCTGTAATTATCTAGTGCGCCCTTAAGGCAATTAAACCATAAAATTAATCTTGGGCTGATGCTTTTACTTTGATCATGAATCTTAGAATACCCAGTGGGTAACAGGACACCCTCCTCGTCGGCCATTTGCTCTAGGTGTAGTTCCCTTACTGACCTGAGAGACAAAGGTGGCGCCGGAGAGCTGTACCTGTGGAGTAACGTCACATTGGTGACGTGGAAGGATGGGGGCCGTCCTTCACAAGGCCCATCATACACTGGAGCATCATCCATGGGGCCCATCATATACTGGAGCATCATATGGGGCCCATCATATACTACAGCATCATATGAGCTTCATTATTTATGGGGCATCACATAGAGCCCATTATATATGGAGCATTATATATGGGCCCATTAAATTTGGAGCATTATATGGTGCTCATCATACTCTGGAGCATCATATATGGGGCCCATCATATACTAGAGCATCATATGGGGTTCATTATTTATGGGGCATCACATAGAGCCCATTATATATCGAGCATTTTATATGGGGACCATTATATTTGGAGCATTATATGTGGCTCATCGTACACTGGAGCATCATATATGGGGCCCATCATATACTAGAGTATCAAATGGGGTTCATTATTTATGGGGTATCACATGGAGTCCATTATATATGGAGCATCATATGGAGCACATATGGGGCCTATTCTGTATGGAGCATTATATTGAGCCCATTCTGTATGGCGCACTATGTGGTGCCCATAATACTGTATGGAGGACTATACTTTCTGGTTTTTGAGCTATTGTAGAATTTACAATAGATATCACTCATGTAATGTAAGAAGTGAAGTATTTGGCATTGTACTATACCTATATTTCTCTGCCGTATCGGAGCATCATGAATTGTGGTATGTGTTAAAGGGGCCCACTGACACTCCTTCACCCGGGGCACACGAAAACCTGGAGCCAGCCCTGCCCCCCCACAACTTTAGCCAAATAACCCCCAGTTTTCAGTGCATTCATATTATTATAAAGTAAATTAAGGTTGACAAGCTTAAGTAATAAGAATGGATGTCATTGTCATTGAAATGGGCACTGTAGGTGTGTTTACTGTCCTCCACTCCCTGCCAACTTTTCTTCCCCATTGACTTGCATTGGGGTCAGTTCGAGTTTCAGTCGGACCTTCGACTTTTTCCGATAGTTGGCCGATTTCGTTCGACTCGACTTTTGCGAAAGTCGGGTGGTCCGAAACCCGACTCGACCCTCCCGAAGGCAAAGTCGCTCATCTCTAGTATTCATGTATTCATCATATGAGTCTGTTGATTTATTCAAGTACTGATGATGGTTCTGGTGCTGTATTCTTGTACTGATGGTTGTTCTAGTGCTGTACCAATTGTGATTGTGGCGATGTAGTCATGTACTCATAGTGTTTCTGGTGACATACTCTTGTACTGATGGTGCTTTTGGTGAAGGTAGCATTTTTATTTTAAAAAATCTATTAAAGTTTAGTATCACTGTAATCGCACTGACCTAGAAAATTATGTTTACAGATCACTTTAAATATACAATGAATGCCTTAAAAGCAAACCCAGAAAATAATGAAGGAATTGCATTTGCATTTATTCATTGCAGATTTATATTGCACTGCATGGAGGGGCTCCATTTCAGTTTTTGCTCCAGACAGCTAAAAACTTAGTCATTTCTGGGAGGGTCGTCACATGAAATTATTTAAGCAGATTATTTATCTCTTTAAAGTTATCATGCTGCTACTATGCATTAGCTATACCATAGCATTTTGCTTCTTCTAGTCCCTGGTAACCTGACAAAGCTGCCTTTTAATTAACTGTGATTGCTATGCTGGGACAGATTAGGCAAAGTGACAATCAGCAAGAATTGCAATGAATGTCTACAGATTGTGACTAGCATAATTTGCATGTAATTGTAAAGTGTTCTTTAGACAGGAATATGTATATAATTAAAGCACAATACAATATTCTGCTTATGTGAAATGATTTGTAAGCAAAAAGACACCAATGGGCTTTCTATGGAATTCCAACAAAAATATTCCTTATGTTGTCTTTTTAGTCATGACAAAACTAAGCGAAGAACAATTTACTGTGGTGAGAAGGTTGTGATCTTCACTTTGTAATTAATGAAGTTAATAAAGCAGAAAGAAACATTACCAGTGGCATTGAAGGTTTGGCAGTAACAGAGAGATCACAGAAGAAGAAGCAGAGGAAGCTAAAAAGGACTCTAGAATTTCATTGTAATTACAGTGAAGACCCAAGCAATTATACTTTCACACTGATGATTATTACCCACTAGAAATAGGCCCGATGCTATTGCATCGGGAGTGCGGTAAAATGAACATCTGTGTATCCTTAGTGGTGCTAACACTGCCGGGAGATCGGCAATACCGCTAACACCTGATAGATCGGCAATCCGGCAGAGGGCGACCAATCACATCAGCTGCTAGCGGTATTCAAATCTGGCGCCAATACCGCTAGCAGCTGATTGGTCCCAAGCCTTGGTGGGGGATTAAAATCCCGCACAGCACCTCTCATTGGCTGAGCTGCCGGCGGCTGAGTCAATGAGCGACGGGGATTCAAATCCCCTGCCAAAGCTACGTGGCACCGCTCAGCCAATGAGTGGTGCCGCGCGGCTTTGGCGGGGATTTGAATCCTGCACCGCTCATTGGCTCGGCCGGCGCAGCTCAGCCAATAAGCGTACCGCGTGGTTTGAGAGGGGGGATTCAATCCCTGCTTAAAACCACGCGGCACCGCTCATTGGCGGCTCAGCCAATGAGCGGTGCTGCGTGGCTTTGGCGGGAGATTTGAGGGTATGTGCACACATTGCAGATTTGACTGTTGAATTTTCTGCACAGAAACAGGACCTCTTGGCAGAAAACGCAGGTGCTTTTTTGATGCGTTTTTTTCATGCGTTTTTGTAAGCTAAATAAAGATATGTTATTTAACAAAAAAAAAGGTTTGTGACGTCATTTCTTGTCCAACCTCCTCTTTTACATTTGTCCAACCCATGCTCCATTACACACACAGATAGACAGATAGATAGTAGATAGACAGATAGATAGATAATAGATAAATAGATGATAGATAGATAATAGATAGATAGATAATAAACAGATAGATAGATAATAGATAGATAGAAGATAGACAGATAGATAGAAGAAGATAGATAGAATAATAGATAGATAGATAGATAGATAATAGACAGATAGATAATAGATAGACAGATAGATAGATAATAGATAGATATTACATAGATAATAGATAGATAGAATGGTACATAAATAGTTAAAGACACACGCGCACACACACAAAATCTTCACGCAATAGCGTTAATTTAAAAAAATGGAAAAAAAAAATGGCATGGCTCCCGTGCAATTTTCTGCGCCAGAGAGGAAAAGCCGACGGCTCGGGCCAATATTTCTAACCTGGGAAGGGGTTAATTCCCATGGAGCTTCCCAGGCTATGAATATCAGCCCGTAGCTAGCCTTTACTGGCTATTAAAATAGGGGGACCCCCCCTAAAAATGACATGGGGTCCCGCAGTAATTTATAGCCAGAAAGTCTACGCATACAGCTGCGGGCTGATATTCATAGCCTAGGAAAGGGCCATGGATATTGGCGCACCCCCCTGGCTAAAAATACCAGCACCCAGCTGCACCAGAATTGGCGCATCTGTATGATGCGCCAATTCCGGCATTTAGCCCCTCTCTTCCCTCTCCCCTGTAGCGGTGGGATATAGGGTAATAAGGGTTAATATCACCTTGCTATTGTAAGGTAACATTAAACCCGGTTAATAATGGAGAAGCATCAATAAGACGCCTATCCATTATTAATCTTATATTAATAAAGGGTTAAAAAAACACACGCATAAGAATAAAGTATTTTAATGAAATAAAACACAACACGGTTTTCATATCTTTATTACATGCTCAGATCCAAGCGACGCCCATCGATCTCCTAGAATAAAAAGTAAAAAAATAAAACAACCGTATACTCCCTGTCCGACGCAGTCCAATTAATAACGAATGTCCCACGATGGTCTCCCCTATAGAACAGTGACATCAGGTGATCCCACTGCTCTGTAGGGCCTCCCAGTGATGCACTGACAGGAGACAATGGATCCTGCAGTGCATCACTGAGGTTAGCTGAGTTCATTCTCTCACTCTATGGCAATGCTGCGTGGCAATTTTCTCACCCAGCATTGCCAGTGAGAGAATGAACGGAAGTGACGTCATTCTCTCCAGGTGTCTGAGCGATACACACAGCGGAGGATTACCTCCGCTGTCAGTGTATCGCAGGAGCGGTGTAGAGCGCTGACATCACCCGATGTCATTGTTCTATATCGGAGATCGTCGTGGGACACTCGTTACTATGTGGACTGCGGCGGACAGGTGATGTATAGGTTGCTTTATTATTTTATTTTATTACAGGAGACGATGGCATCAGGATTAGGTGATTGGTGAGTATGTACTTATGTTATGTGTTGTATGTTATATGTATGTTCTGTATGTTATATGTTATGTGCATGTACTGTATGTTCTGTATGTTATGTGTTGTATGTTCTGTATGTTCTATGTTACATGTATGTTCGGTATGTTTGTGTTGTACGTTATATGTATGTTTTGTGTTGTATGTTATTTGTATGTTCTGTATGTTATGTGTTATATGTATGTTCTGTATGTTATGTCTTGTATGTTATGTGTATGTTCTGTATGTTTTGTGTTACATGTTATATGTATGTTCTGTTTGTTATGTGTTATATGTTTGTTCTGTATGTTATGTGTTATATGTATGTTCTGTTTTGTTTTATGTTTTATGTGTTTTATGTTATATGTATCTTCTGTATGTTATGTGTTGTATGTTATCTGTATGTTCGGTATGTTTTGTGTTGTTGATATGTATGTACTGTATGTTATGTGTTGTATGTATGTTCTGTATGTTCTATGTTGTTGTTTAAAGTATGTCTGTATGTTATGTTGTATGTTTGTATGTTTATTATGTAGTATGTACTGTATGTTTGTGTATTGTATGTTGTATTTTTGTTAGTATGTCATATGTATGTCTGTATGTTATGTTTTTATGTTTTGTATGTTAGTGTTGTATAATGTATGTTCTGTATGTTATGTGTATGTTCTGTATGTTATGTGTTGTATGTTATATGTATGTTCTGTATGTTCTGTGTTATAAGTATTTCTGTATGTTTTGTGTTGTATGTTATATGTATGTTCTGTATGTTATGTGTTGTATGTTATATGTATGTTCTGTGTTGTATGTTATATGTATGTTCTGTATTTTATGTGTTGTATGTTATATGTATGTTCTCTATGTTGTGTGATATGTGTGTTCTGTATTTTATGTGTTGTATGTTTTATGTAGGTTCTGTATGTTATGTTTGTATGTTATATGTATTTTCTGTGTTATGTGTTATATGTATGTAATGTGTTATATGTATGTTATGTGTTGTATGTTATATGTATGTACTGTATGTTATGTGTTAATGTATGTTCTGTATGTTATGTGTTGTATGTTATATGTATGTTCTGTATGTTATGTGTTGTATGCTATAATGCATGCTATGTGTTGTATGTTTTTGTATGTTCTGTATGTTATGTGTTGTATGTTATATGCATGTTCTGTATGTTATGTGTTGTATGTTATATGTATGTTATGTGTTGTATGTTATATGTATGATATGTGTATGTTATATGTATGTTCTTATGTTATGTGTTGTTTGTTATATGTATGTTATGTGTTGCATGTTATATGTATGTTCTGTATGTTATGTGTTGTATAGTGTTGAGCATTCCTATACTGCAAATATCGGGTATCGGCCGATATTCGCGGTATCGGAATTCCGATACTGAGTTCCGATACTTTTTGCATATCGAATACCGGAATCGAAAGTTCCCATACATAATGCTATACATAGTCAATACTGTAAAATCACACTGACAGCTCGCAAAACACTAGATATATACACATAGAATACATATATATATATATATATACATGTCATTGTGACACATATATACATATACATTTATAGTTCCTACACTTCTACATAGTATATAGCCACTAATTTATTGTCGGCTTTTGTGAAATTACAGAAGAACCCGACATGAAATGACACATGTTTACATACAGTTAACCATGTAATTTCATGTAGTTTGATATATGGTTTTCACTAACAATTACATGAGTGCATGTGTGGAAAACTTCATACATGTAGGGGTTAATTAAAGGTGTAAATTCGTTGAAAAAAAATGCATGGGCTCCCGCGCTATTTTCTCAACCAGACAGACAAAGCCAGCGAGTGGGGGCAGATAATTATAGCCTAGGGAGGTGCATTTATTTTGTGCCCCCCCTGGCTACTAATATCTCCCCCATCCACCTCAGAAAAGGAAAATCTATAATTAGATGCGCCCTTTCCGGCACTTATCCCGTCTATTCCCATTGCCTTGTAGCGGTGGCTAATGGGTTAATAATGGGTTAAAGCCACCTTGCTATTGGAAGGTGACTTTAAGCCAGTTAATAATTGAGAGTTGTCAATTAGACAACTCTCAATTATTAATCCTATTGTATGAAATAATAATACACACACACTTTAATTAAAAATCATTTTAATGAAATAATTACACAGTTTTTGACCATCTTTTATTTTACATGTAATCCGTGCGAAGCCCTTGTTCTCCTGTAATAAAAATAAAATAATAAAGCAAAATTATTCTGACCTATCCGATGCTCTGTCAGTCCCACACTGTAATCCTTCACAAGGGTTAACTGGCTTATAGCAAGCTGTGCAGCTAATGTCAGCTCAGCTGTAAGCCCCCAAATGAATGAGTTAATCTCCCAGCCAACAGGAGAGGAAGTGATTAGCTGTGAAGCTTAATTGATTGCTTCCCAGGCTAATCAGTCAGGTCAGGTCTGCCAGGACTCCCTCCCTATGGTCGCTAACACTATCATTGATAAATTTATATGTATATATACACTATGCAGGCACTCACTACTTTATTAAAAAAATAATAAAAAGTGATGGTCAAAAGATGTTGTAAAAGATGATGAAGAAGTGAAAAATACTGTTTCAGAACACGCTGGAATCTACTTTTTTTTTCTTCTTTTTGGTCATGTTTTCCAACATCTTTTGGCCATTGGTTTTTTATTTTAATTTTCCATCTGAAAAACTCATGGGATTTGCATATATCTAAAATATGTAATGTGCAGATACCCTAAAAGTACCCATACCTTTTAGATAGTAAAGTCACCAAAATTGACTAAAGTTGTTCGAACCTGGAGATGTCGAGTTTGGCCGAAAGTTTAATTTGTATGTGTGCCTCTGACTGGTAATTGTCAGAGGAGATAAGGATCTGGCTTGACTGATTTTGGACTGTAGATCCTTTTGTTCAGTAAGTGATAAGCCACCCCCAGAGTTTTCTAGCAGTGACTCTCGGAGAGTTGGGCAAGATAGCAGCAAGTCAGTCGATGGGGCACCTATCTGTGTATGGGGGCTTTAGTGAAACACTTGTTCAGCTGACAGACATTCAGATGACTGCATTTTCAATATAGTGCACTGACCCTTTAATTTATTAGACTTAATACTAAAACATTATAGATTACAACTTCTACATTACTCACTAAGAAAAACATAATCGGTATATAAATACATCACCAGAACCAAAATCAGTACATGAATACATCAAGAGTAACAACTTTTGGGAGATATTTTATATATTTTAGGTCTATTAATTCTGAGAAGATTATTGTGAGTCTGAGATAGGTTCAGTAAAAAAAAGGGTAACATGGGTTCTGAGCTGAGACCTCCACCAATTACTAAAAAGACTTCTTAAACGTGCACAGCTCAGGAGACAGGGCTAAAACTTTCTACTGCATCCTCTCTGCACTGTGTGTATGCTCTCCTGTCTCTTCAGCAGCGCTGTTACAGGAAGTCTTTGTTTAGTGATTGGTGTGGGTCTCATAATTAGGTTATGCACTGATCTGTTCAGAATCAGAGTAAAATACATTCATAAAATTTCCCAAACGTTTAGATACTCTTTAAACAGTTATCTCAAGTTGGAAAGTTATTACCAATCCAAGGGATTGGAAAACTTTCTGATCGCTGAGGGGTTCAACTGCTGTTGTCCCAACCATTTTTGAGAACCAGGGCTCTGTAGAACCACAGTTAAGTGAAGCAGAGGTCAAGAATCTGCATGGCTGTCCCATTTTTACTAATGAGAATACACTGTGCTTGGCAATCTCCTTTCAATAATGAATGGACTAGTAGTGTGGATGATAGACCTCCACTTCGGTTCTTGTAATCTATGAGGACCACGGTGGTCAGACCCTCAGTAATTGGAAGGTTATTCATTGTCCTTGATAGTGTTTTGTAGGTAAGAGAGAATTGTCTAACATCAGTTTCCTCTGTCTGCTCTTGCGCACTGACATTGAAGGAGCTCACGGTGTGTTCCAAATGTCAGTGCGGTGTGCACACTATGTGGCTGTGAGCGTGTTCTGACAAATGGATCCTGTCTGTGTATATGCTGAAAAAGAGAATGGACCGCACCTCCAAAAATCATACATTGATCTAATGCCGTTAGGCAAAAATATATATAACTGAACATGAGGTTCTGTCATGTATAGTGTACAGTTCCTATAGCGTCTTGTGCTTGGGTGCGAGGAAAACACAGAGACATAGGTTGAAATGAAATGACTTGTATTACTTCATACAAGCATGCTGAAAAGTTCACACAGTTTGCAGGAACAGCGACAGGAGACACAGCAGGCCAGAGTATCTTCAAGCACTACAATAAATCTCCAAAGCAGGTTCAGGATCTCTTCTCTGTACCGTAATTCCTCTGCAAACATGGATTCACCAAACAGCAGGTTTCCAGAGTCCAAAAGTGTTCCAAGTTCCTCAGTAGGGAATAGCTGGAGTACAAGTCCAAGGCTTCCAGGAGTCAGGTCACAGACTGACTGAGGCTTGATTCAGGAGCACTGATTGTTCAGCTGAGGCTGCTTAAGAAGCAAGAGGGAAGAATCAGGGCGGAACATGAAAACTGGAAACTCCATATTAACTGAGGGCAAGAGCTGCAGAAAGACAGAAAGCAAAATGGCCGACGGAAAACTGAGTTTCAAGGAACAGTCAACAGAGACAAAGAACCTTACAGGTTCTTAGCTTAAAATTCTGATCAGTGTTATGTTTCGGTAGCTGAGGAGTCAGGTAAAAAAGGCAATACACCAGAGAAGTTGGAATCTATGGATTGCAGTACCCTGACTAACCCACCACAACTAGAGGCAGCCGTGGAGCGTTCCTACGTTGGTCCTAGACGCCTCGTCACAGCCTGAGAAACTAACTACACCTAAAGATAGAAATAGAAAGCTATCTGCCCCGGAGCAGAACCCCAAAGACAATAGAAAGCCCCCAAACATGTAATGGCGGTTAGACAAGAGGAAATACTGACACAGAAAGAAAATATGAATGAGCAAACGCTGGGGCCCAAACTATCTAAATAGAAAAGGACAGGAAGGGTACTTACTGCAATCCCAGAAAACCCTGAAAAACACCAACTCTACTAATTTCAAAATCACCTGAGATCACACGACCTCTACCACCTAAATTAGCTCTCTGGTGTAACAAAATCAAAACAGCAGCCACTGAAAAAACTGGAAAAAGCAAAAGAACAAAACTCAGTGGCTGAACTAAACTGAGAAGGCAGAAGCCCCCGGAGGGGACCCAGAAGGCCCCCAAAGAAGTGCAGGACAAAATGCAAAAATATAGCACAAACACAAAAGAAGCAAAAGTCTTATCTGTAAGCAGGAGATGCAGACACACACAGCAGGCTACAAGGGAACTGGAATGAAGGATTCAGACCAGAACAATTGATCACCGGCAACCCTGATGGGAAAATGACTCCTATATAAGACCAGTCAGTAACACCTGATTCCCAGTCCTCACAATCTCACTAGTACCGCTTGTAACCACCAGAGGGAGCCTCGCTCAGAACTCATCTCAAACCCATTCACAACAGTACCCCCCCTTGAGAGGGGTCACCGAACCCTCATTTGAGCAACCAGGTCGGTCAGGATGAGTTCTATGATACGCACGGATAAGTCTCCTAGCATGGATGTCCGAAGCAAACACCCAAGAATTGTCTTCCTGACCATAACCTCTCCATTTAACCAAATACTGGAGTCTTCGTCTAGAAAAACGAGAATCCAATATTTTCTCAACCACATACTCCAGATTGCCCTCAACCAAAACAGGGTCAGGAGGCACAGATACAGGAACCACTGGCTCAACAAACCTCTTCAACAAGGACTTGTGGAACACGTTATGGATCTTAAATGTCCCTGAAGAAGCAAAACGAAAAGAAACAGGATTAAAATCTCCATGATCTTATAAGGGTCCAATGAACTAGGCTTAAATTTAGGAGATGCTATTCTCATAGAATATTCTTTGAGGACAACCAGACCAAGTCCCCCACTTTAAACCGAGGACCATCAGTCCTATGCCGGTTAGCAAACCGCTGGGCCTTCTCCTGAGAGAGGGACAACCTCTCCACTACCTGGTCCAAATCTGTTGCATACGCTCAACAACAGAGTCAACACCTGACAGACAGAAGCTTCCGTCTGTCCTGAAGAAAATCGAGGGTGAAAACCAGAATTACAGAAAAACGAGACATCAAAGTGGCAGAGCTAGCCCTATTATTAAGAGCAAACTCAGCCAAAGGCAAAAAAGAGACCCAGTCATCCTGATCAGCAGACACAAAGCATCTTAGATAAGTCTCTAATGTCTGGTTTGTTCTCTCAGTTTGAACCATTGGTCTGAGGATGAAATGCCGAGGAGAAAGACAATTGAACACCCAGTTTAGAACAAAAAGTCCTCAAAATCTGGAAACAAACTGACTCCTCTGTCAGACACAATGTTCTCAGAATGCCGTGTAAACGAACCACGTGCTGAAGAAACAACGGCACCAATTCAGAGAGGAAGGCAACTTAGGTAATGGCACAAGATGTATCATTTTGGAAAACCTATCACAAATTACCCAGATGGTGGTCATTCTCTGAGAAACAGGAAGATTGGAAATGAAATCCATAGAGATATGGGTCCATGGTCTCTTGGGCACAGGCAAGGCATCAACAAACCACTAAGCGAGAGCAAGGCTTGGAGCGAGAGCAAGTCCCCCCAGGACTGCACAAATTCCTGACATCGCGAGACAAGGTAGGCCACCAAAAGGACCGACTAACCAAGTCTCTGGTACCAAAAATTCCGGATGCCCAGCCAATGCGGAACAATGAATCTCAGACATCACACTCTTTTTCCATTGGTCCGGGACAAACAATTTTCCAACAGGGCAGCGCTCCGGCCTATCCTCCTGACACCCCCTCCCAGCAAGTCTCAAATTGGGCGAGATGGCGGAAAGAACTACACCCTCTTTCAAAATAACAGAAGGATCAGATAACTCAGGAGAGTCCGCAAGGAAACTCCTCGAAGGGCATCCGCCTTAACATTCTTAGTGCCAGGAAGAAAGGAAACCACAAAATTAAAACGTGTGAAAAACAAGGCCCACCTGGCCTGTCTAGGATTGAGTCGCTGGCAGATTCCAGATAGACCAGATTCTTATGGTCCGTAAGGACCACCACCTGATGTTTGGCTCCCTCCAGCCAATGTCTCCACTCTTCAAAAGCCCACTTCATGGCCAATAACTCCCGATTACCCACTCATAATTACGTTTAGTAGGAAAAATTTTCGAGAGAAAAAGGCACAAGGGTTACTTTAGAGGTCTCTGGATCTTTTTGGGACAAAACGGCACCTCCCCAATTTCAAGGCATCAACCTCCCCCCCTGAAATGGGAGAGAACATCAGGCTGCCGAAACAGGAGCAGAATGAATCTCTGCTTAAGTTCCTGAAATAAGACGCCTCAGGGGGCCAATTCACCACATCAGAACCCTTTTTGTCAAATCATTAAGGGGTTTAACAAAACCCCGGAAATTCCCAAATAAATTTACATAAAAATTGGGAAAACCAAAAATCTCTAAGAGCCTTTTAAAAATAGGTTGGCCCAATCACAATGGCCCAAACCCTTGGGCCGGTCCATTTAATAACAGATGGGGGCAAAAAGAAAACCCCGAAATGAGATCTTTGAACCCAAAAAAACACTTTTATCCCCTTTACATACAAGGGATACCCTCAAAACTGGGAAAACAGTCCGAACGTTTCACAGAAGCCCAGTCATTTGAAAAACAAAATTTATCCAAATAAACAATCAAAATTTGTCCAAAAACCCCGAAAAGTCATTCATGAAGACTGGAAGACGAAGGGGCATAGTGAGCCCCAAAGGCACACAGGGACCAAAAGGGCCCCTTTAGGGTATTGACTAAACACATCAGAAAAAACAAACAAAAAGTCAGGAACACCTACTTGGGGGGGGGCAAAAAAAACAGATGTTGGATTAAAACATTGGCACCCCAACTGGTTTCAGACACAGATTTCCAAACCAAAACAGGATTTTGAGCTGAAACCCAAGGGGAAAACCCCGCACGATAAAGCATCAGATTAATGAACCAAAAATTGCAGCACTCCTGGGGACAGGTTCAACCCCATTTTCACCTAAAGAAAACTGGGGTTTATTTCAGCCAAAGGGGGAGAAACGATCCCCCTAGGGAATAGACTTTTTAGGGGGTTTAAGGGAAACCCACAACGTTTTAGCAAAATCTAATCCATCAGGTTTAAAACTGCTCCAAATCAACGAAAACCGAGCAAAAAGAGGGCAGAGAGAAATCAAGTACAGTTAATAAAAACTTATCTGAACACTACCCAAGACAACTGAGCGTGCAAAACGTCTTCCCCCCTTAGGGGAGACTGAAAAGCATAGAGGGATCACCCAGTAAAAACATAACCTATTTTTTCCCTTTTGAAAATCATACGCTGTGCCCCAACACCACTCCTCACACTGATGGGGTCAAAGCTGGCCCACAAG
>JARQOD010008495.1:0-35318 GCA_033576555.1 Oophaga sylvatica
GATCCGTATGTCATCCGTGTGCAATGCGAGGATGCAATTTCCTCGCATCAAAATATCCGTGTGTCATCCGTACGGTGAGATATTCTCACAGGCTTGCAAAACCGACATAAAATGGATCCAAGTGACAGTTTTAAAATCACAAAAGAAAAAATAGATATATACACATAGAATACATATATATATATATATATATATATATATATATATATATAAGTACAGACCAAAAGTTTGGACACACCCTCTCATTCCAAGATTTTTCTGTATTTTCATGACTATGAAAATTGTACATTCACACTGAAGGCATCAAAACTATGAATTAACACATGTGGAATTGTACATTACACTTTACAAAAAAGTGTGAAACAACTGAAAATTAGTGTTGAGCATTCCGATACCGCAAGTATCGGGTATCGGCCGATATTTGCTGTATCGGAATTCCGATACTTAGTTCCGATATTTTTCCAATATCGTATACCGGAATCGGAAGTTCCCATAATTCTTTGAGAGGCAATGTGATTTTAGTCAGCCAATGAGGAATCTTATGAAGTGTGGGCACATCCTGTAATGCTGCGATCATCTTAACTAATGGCATGGCTGTGATTGGCTGCTGAAATGATGTCAGAATGCACTATAAAAGGCGCCGCCGCCATTTTAGCATCACTGTGCTGTGAACTCAGTTAGGGACAGAACGCTGTTCTGCTGACTTTGAGGGACAGTTAGATATTGCGATTTTGTGTACTGGGCTTTAGGCAGGCTAGTTTACCAACCGCTGTGTAAAGCTTCCTTTTGCCAGTGTTGTTTTAACAGCTCTGTGCAAGGTGTGTGTGAGAGTGCAGGTGACGCTGCAGTTTGCTCTGCATGCAACGCTGTCTGTAGGCATCTGCACGTGTCACTGACAGACTCTTTTTTTTTTCTTCAGTGTAATTCTTGCTGCTCCATGCAATTTAACTAATAGTGTGACGCGCTTCCATCCGTATCCACTACATTGGTTGCAAACACTATAGAAGTAGACAAAGGAGTAGCCTTTCACAGTTTGTGAACAGTTGTGTTTCAGTGTTCACTTCAGTCTGTGTTTTTTATTTTTTGAGTGCACATCACGCTCCAGTTACTTGTTCAAGCACTGCTGCTTGTATTCTGCTGAGCGTGTCTCAGTGCCTCATCCTTTTTATTTATCTCCAATTGGTGCTGCTCCATTCCATTTAAAATCTAATCTATTAGTGTGACGCGCTTCCATCCGTATCCAATACATTGGTTGCAAACACTATAGAAGTAGACAAAGGAGTAGCCTTTCACAGCTTGTGAACAGTTGTGTTTCAGTGTTCACTTCAGTCTGTGTTTTTTATTTTTTGAGTGCACATCACGCTCCAGTTACTTGTTCAAGCACTGCTGCTTGTACTCTGCTGAGCGTGTCTCAGTGCCTCATCCTTTTCATTTATCTCCAATTGGTGCTGCTCCATTCCATTTAAAATCTAATCTATTAGTGTGACGCGCTTCCATCCGTATCCAATACATTGGTTGCAAACACTATAGAAGTAGACAAAGGAGTAGCCTTTCACAGCTTGTGAACAGTTGTGTTTCAGTGTTCACTTCAGTCTGTGTTTTTTATTTTTTGAGTGCACATCACGCTCCAGTTACTTGTTCAGGCACTGCTGCTTGTACTCTGCTGAGCGTGTCTCAGTGCCTCATCCTTTTCATTTATCTCCAATTGGTGCTGCTCCATTCCATTTAAAATCTAATCTATTAGTGTGACGCGCTTCCATCCGTATCCAATACATTGGTTGCAAACACTATAGAAGTAGACAAAGGAGTAGCCTTTCACAGCTTGTGAACAGTTGTGTTTCAGTGTTCACTTCAGTCTGTGTTTTTTATTTTTTGAGTGCACATCACGCTCCAGTTACTTGTTCAAGCACTGCTGCTTGTACTCTGCTGAGCGTGTCTCAGTGCCTCATCCTTTTCATTTATCTCCAATTGGTGCTGCTCCATTCCATTTAAAATCTAATCTATTAGTGTGACGCGCTTCCATCCGTATCCAATACATTGGTTGCAAACACTATAGAAGTAGACAAAGGAGTAGCCTTTCACAGCTTGTGAACAGTTGTGTTTCAGTGTTCACTTCAGTCTGTGTTTTTTATTTTTTGAGTGTACATCACGCTCCAGTTACTTGTTCAAGCACTGCTGCTTGTACTCTGCTGAGCGTGTCTCAGTGCCTCATCCTTTTCATTTATCTCCAATTTGTGCTGCTCCATTCCATTTAAAATCTAATCTATTAGTGTGACGCGCTTCCATCCGTATCCAATACATTGGTTGCAAACACTATAGAAGTAGACAAAGGAGTAGCCTTTCACAGCTTGTGAACAGTTGTGTTTCAGTGTTCACTTCAGTCTGTGTTTTTTATTTTTTGAGTGCACATCACGCTCCAGTTACTTGTTCAAGCACTGCTGCTTGTACTCTGCTGAGCGTGTCTCAGTGCCTCATCCTTTTCATTTATCTCCAATTGGTACTGCTCCATTCCATTTAAAATCTAATCTATTAGTGTGACGCGCTTCCATCCGTATCCAATACATTGGTTGCAAACACTATAGAAGTAGACAAAGGAGTAGCCTTTCACAGCTTGTGAACAGTTGTCTGCAGTGTTCACTGCAGTCTCTGAGGAATAACCACACTTAGGCCTTATAACTTTTCTGACTTTCTTTATCAATCTACCAAGATGAAGAAGGCAGGGAGTAAGGCACGTGGTCGTGGCCGTGGAGTTTCAGCAGGGAGAGGACGTGGGGATTCTGTGGCTGCTGCCGCACCCAGTCACACAGCATCCACCAGTTTTCCCCGTGAGCGTTCCTTTATGCGCACTTTTGTAGGAGCTCAGCGTACCCCCTACTGCGGGAAGAACAAATTGAAGCCGTTGTTGGTTGGATGGCAGCCAATGCATCGACTTCAATTCCTTCCACCTCCTCTCAGGACCACAGCACTGTTGAACAACCATCTGTCTCTTCACCGCCTGCCAAATTGCCCAGGCAGTCAGAGAGTTCTGAACTGGAGCCAGCTGAGTCTCTGCTTCTGTTCTCAGAATCTGTTGGCTTGCAAACAGGGGCCCAGCCAAGCAGCATTCTGGAATGTGAAGAAGAGGCAGTATGCAGTGATGCGCAACAGCTGTGTCTCTCTGAATGTGAAGAGGCGGGTGAGCCAGTGCCGATGGTCAGCACACCGCAGAACGCATCTGATGATGATGAGACTCAGGTGCCAGTTTCTGTTGAGCATGGTGCTGGCCAGACCACCCAACAGCAGCAGGTGTTGGAAGAGGGTAGTGGAGATGATGAGGTCCAAGACCCAACATGGCGTGAGGAACAGGAAGGTGGTGGTAGCAGCTCTGAGGAAGAGATTGCCTTAACGGTCCAAACAGTAGGGAGAGGTAGGCTGCAGACTCGGTTGTCTGTATCCTTCAGTTTGGCACCCGTTTGTAGCAGTTCTCTTCCAACAGCCAAAACGGGCGCTCCCAGGACTTGCACTGCGTGGTCCTTTTTTGACACACTTGCAGATGATATTTGCTATGTCAAATGCAAGCTGTGTAATCAAAAAGTAAAAAGAGGTAAAAATGTCAGTAACCTTAATACCACAAATATGTGGAAACATGTGCGGTCAAAGCACGTGGTTGAGTTCCAAAGACACACTGGAGATGTAGGCCAACCTACAGCAGCACCTACATCTTCAGCTCGTGTTGGAGCCTCTTCCTCCAGCTCACACACAGCTGGTTCGGCTTCCTCACAGGATCGCCATGGAAGAACCTCTGTCACTGTTGTCCAGAGACCCAGTGTTATTCCACCCACAGCTGCAAGTTCCCTGTCATCCTCACACTCCCAGGCCACAAAACAGCCATCGGTAGCACAGACATGGGATAAAAGACGGCCATACTCGGCAAACCATCCACGAGCACAGGCTCTGAATGCTGGCATTGCAAAACTCCTGTCCCTTGAAATGCTGTCATTCAGGCTGGTGGAGACTGACAGTTTCCGTAACTTAATGGCATTGGCAGTCCCACAATACAATGTGCCCAGCCGATTTTATTTCAGCAGGCAAGCCGTCCCTGGTCTGCAAAAGCATGTTGAGGGAAAAATTAAACATGCGCTACTAAACGCCGTCAGTAGCAAGGTCCACCTGACCACCAATGCGTGGACCAGTACCCATGGCCAGGGACGATACCTTTACCTCACTGCCCATTGGGTCAATGTTGTGGAGCCGGGTACAGATCTTGCCAGTGGCGCTGTACGTGTTCTGCCAACTCCAAGGATTGCAGGAATCAAGTCTGTCCACATTGACTCCTCCTCCTACTCCAGTTCCTCAGAATCATCGCTGCAGGAGCAGTCACGGTCTACCTCCACATGGACCCGTGAACGCTTACCTGATGCGACCGATATGAGCACAGCCGTGGCCAAACGTCAACAGGCCGTCCTCAAATTAATTTCAATGGGGAATCGAAGCCACACAGCGCAGGAGGTCTGGAATGCCATCAAGCAGGAGAGCGACGTGTGGTTTTTGCCAGCGAATCTCCATCCAGGCTTGGTAGTGTGTGACAATGGCCGAAATCTGGTGGCAGCTCTGGGCCTTGGCAACCTCACTCACATACCATGTCTGGCACATGTGCTCAACTTGGTCGTGCAGAGTTTTTTGAGGGACTATCCGGATCTTGATGCACTGCTGCACAAGGTCCGCCTAGAGTGCGCTCACTTGCGACGTTCCAGCATGGCCAGATCGCGCATTGCAGCTCTGCAACGCAGATTTTGCCTTCCTGAACATCGCATCATATGTGACGTACCCACCAGGTGGAATTCCACGTTACATATGTTGGAGCGGTTGTGTGAGCAGCAGCCAGCAGTAATGGAGTATCAGCTGCATCAGGCGCAATCAACTCGCAATTTGCGCCGTTCACACTTCACCACTACTGAGTGGGCCTCTATGAAGGACATCTGCCACGTTTTGCGTGCGTTTGATGAGTCAACGCAGATGGCGAGTGCAGATGATGCACTAGTCAGCCTGACTGTCCCCCTTATCTGCCTGCTTCAAAAAACACTGCAAGCACTAAGGGATGAGGTTTTGGAAGAGGTGGAGGATGAGGAGTCACAAATTCCATCACCTTCTGGACAGTCAGTGCAACGTGGTTCCTCACAAAGGGCTGGGCAGGGCTCACTTTGTGAGGAGGATGAGGAGGAGTCAATGGAGGAGGAAGACATCGCTCCAGAGGGAGGTACACAACGCTCTAGTCAGTATGTAGAGCGAGGGTGGGGTGATGCAGAGCAGGCAGAGATGACGCCTCTTGCAGGGGACAGCGTTTGTTGGCCAGTTGGGAGTCTGCAGCACATGGTTGATTTCATGCTGCAGTGCTTGAGAAACGACCGCCGCATCGCCCACATTCTCACCACGTCTGATTATTGGGTGTACACCCTCCTAGACCCTCGCTACCGGGACAACTTACAAAGCCTCATCACACCGTTGAACCGGGAGCGTAAAATGCGGGAGTACCAAGACACACTGGTGCAATCCATAATGTTCTCCATTCCAGCCGAGAGCACTGCTGCTGGTACTGCTTTACAAAGCAGCTCTGTGCGTCGAGGCAGTGGAGACAGCTCTGCAACAAGAGGGAGCACAAGCAGCGCCTCTGCACAGGGCAAGACAAGTATGTTCCAAATGTTGCGAAGTTTTGTGGCAGCGCCACAAATGTCTACACCATCCGAGACGGCTCCAGTCAGCAGGAGGCAACGTTTCCGTAAGATGGTGACAGACTACATGTCTTTCCCTCTCAGTGTACTCCCAGATGGCTCTTCCCCATTCAAGTTTTGGGTCTCTAAGTTGGATACATGGCCAGAGCTTAGCCAGTATGCATTGGAGGTGCTGGCTTGCCCTGCTGCCAGTGTATTATCGGAGCGCGTCTTTAGTGCTGCAGGTGGTGTACTAACAGACCGTCGCATGCGACTATCCTCCGATAATGTAGACCGGCTTACTTTTCTGAAAATGAACAAGGCATGGATCTCGCCAGAATTTGTCTGTCCGTTTTCAGATTAAATAACTGGTTCGCAACGTTATCCGTGTCTCCTGTTATGTTCATCTTTCTACCACCTGAACTCTACTCCCTGGGCTACAACACTGGCAGTTGCTGCTCAGAAGTGTCGTGTCCACAGACCAATACACAAGCTATAGTGTTACTGGGGTTCAGTAATGTCAGCTGTTCCCCTGCTGTGTGAACGGCAAAAAGTCATGCTGCCTCCACCCTGTTGTCTTCTCATCCCTGGGCTTCAACACCGCCAGTTGTTGCTCGAAGTGTCATTGGCACGGGTACTCACTCCTGCCCATCTGTTTCCTGTCAGTGTAAACGTCACTTAGCCTCCAATAAGTTGTCCTGTCGTGTTGCGGTCGGGTTAGCCGACTCTATGGTGCTTGGAGTTTAGGTGCTTCCTATGTGTGCTGCGGGATATGCAAATAAAGGCTGTTTCCGTTGTGACAATAGGACAATCACCCACTGTAGTACTGTGGGATTCGGCAACTGCGGCCGGCTCGCGGCCTGTCAACTTAAATTTCCATGGGTACCTTCTGCTACCCGTCCAGGTTCCAGTACCGTCAGCTGGTTCTCCGCAGTGCCTTTGCCCTAGGTGCCTCCATCTCGGTATCCAGTTCCTGCAACGTCTGCTGGTCCTTGGTAGTGCTTTGGAGCACAGGTACCTCCTGCTTAGTAACCGTGTCCCAGTAACATCAGTTGGTACAAGGTTGTGCTACAAATACAAGATACAGAACAAGAGACACAAGAACAATAAGCAGAAGATCTAAAAGCAGAAGAACATGAAGTATAAGACCAAAATGAAGAGCAAAATATATGCTCTAAATTATAAGCAGAAGAAGACTAAGCAGTGTATGGGGGTGAGTCCGTTCCTCCTCGTGGTGCCCCTGGAAAATGCCTGCTGCTGCTGCAGGCTAAACTGAACACGGACAAATAATGTTGTAATTTAAATCTTTTGTGACAGCAAGAACGGAAGAATGAAAAATTCATACTTTGACAGATTACAAGTACAGGATTCTCTGTCACAAATAAGAATATGATGAAGAAGATGAAGTACAATATGAATAAGAATAATAGTTTAATAAGAAGAATATGAGTAATGTTAACAAAAAGATGAATAGCAAGAAGTTTAAGAAGAAGATAAAGAAGGTGAAGATGAAGAATAATTTGATGAAAAAGATGATGCTGCTGAAGATTATGAAGGAGAAAGTGTGTCAAAAGTTAAAAAGGTGAAGAGCATGGAAGTTGTGAAATATACATATTTGCCAAAATAGAAAAAACGTGAACAACATTGTCAATTTCTTCGTCAATCCGAACATCTTTAAAAAAAAAAATATTAATGCTATTCCATTTGATTGGGTTAAACATCTATGCCTTTAATGTCTCCTCACCTTCCCCAATACATTCTACATTACTCTTTGTTGTTTTCCTTCATGTACAATTAACCAACAAGGCAAGAATGGGGTTTTTTTAATTCCGATATTTTGTTCCCATAGACTTACATTGGATTTACGGTATCGGTATCGGGTATCGCCGATATTTTTTGGGTATCGGCGATACCATTCCGATTCCGATACTTTTGGATATCGGAAAGTATCGCTCAACTCTACTGAAAATATGTCTTATAGTCTAGGTTCTTCAAAGTAGCCACCTTTTGCTTTGATTACTGCTTTGCACGCAGAAAAGGTGAACGGCTGGACTCTACATGCCTAGTACCCACCGTGAAGCATGGAGGAGGTGGTGTGATGGTGTGGGGGTGCTTTGCTGATGACACTGTTGGGGATTTATTCAAAATTGAAGCGGTGAGCGGTCCAGCTCACCCCAAACCATCTCGATTTGGTTCAGGTCTGGTGTCTGTGGAGGCCAGGTCATCTGGCGTAGCACCACAACACTCTCCTTCTTGGTCAAATAGCCCTTACACAGCCTGGAGGTGTGTTTGGGGTCATTGTCCTGTTGAAAAATAAATGATGGTTCAACTAAACGCAAACAGGATGGAATAGCATGCTGCTGCAAGATGCTGTGGTAGCCATGATGGTTCAGTATGTCTTCAATTTTGAATAAATCCCCAACAGTGTCACCAGCAAAGCACCCCCACACCATCACACCTCCTCCTCCATGCTTCACGGTGGGAATCAGGCATGTAGAGTCCATCCGTTCACCTTTTCTGCGTGCAAAGCAGTAATCAAAGTAAAAGGTGGCTACTTTGAAAAGCCTAGAATATTAGATATATTTTCAGTTGTTTCACACTTTTTTGTAAAGTGTAATGTATAATTCCACATGTGTTAATTCATAGTTTTGATGCCTTCAGTGTGATTCTACAATTTTCATTGTCGTGAAAAGACAGAAAAATCATTGAATGAGAAGGTGTGTCCAAACTTTTGGTCTGTACTGTATATACATGTCATTGTGACACATATATAGGGTACATACCCATTTGCAAGAAAAAAAAACGGTCCTTTTTCTGGATGGAAAAAATGGTCCGATCCTATGCAATTGGCATGCGATTGTCATGTGATTTGTATGCGATTTTTAATCGCACCATCCGTTTTCCATCCGTTTTCCATCCGTATGCAATGCGATTTTAATATGAGGTTTACATTGAGCAGTTCTCTCTTTGTAAAAAATCATGTTAAAATAGCATTGTAAAAAAAATGTACACATCATTTTAAAAAGCAAATAATTATATATATATATATATATACAGTACAGACCAAAAGTTTGGACACACCTTCTCATTCAATGACTTTTCTGTATTTTCATGACTATGAAAATTGTAAGGTTTCTCCTTGTGGAGAGTGACATACCAGCTCTGGCGTGTCGAAGTAAGGAGGCTTATTCGCCGTGCAATGCTCCTCCGGGAAATTTAATATGCAAATTGCCTCTTCAAACAAAGAAGACTTGTACTCTATAGCGCCACCTATTGGAAGTAGCGATCCTACAAGTCACAATCAACCCTTTAACGAGTCTTGTAATATGATATAGGATAAAAGCCAAATCAGAATCTCCATTTGCAGACACGGTGTTTCGGACTATTGGTCCTTGTCTGTGCAAAGTAGGAAAGATGTGATTTGGCTAGATGAGAGGCTCTGGACTTGGGTCTAGGGGGTAAGGTTTCTCCTTGTGGAGAGTGACATACCAGCTCTGGCGTGTCGAGGTAAGGAGACTTATTCGCCATGCAATGCTCCTCTGGTAAATTTAATATGCAAATTGCTTCTTCAAACAAAGAGGACTTGTACTCTATAGCGCCACCTATTGGAAGTAGCAATCCTACAAGTCACAATCAACCCCCTAGACCCTAGTCCAGAGCCTCTCATCTAGCCAAATCAGATCTCTCCTACTTTGCACTGACGAGGACCAATAGTCCGAAACACCATGTCTGCAAATGGAGATTATGATTTGGCTTTTATCCTAAGTCATATTACAAGACTCGTTAAAGGGTTGATTGTGACTTGTAGGATCGCTACTTCCAATAGGTGGCGATATAGAGTACAAGTCCTCTTTGTTTGAAGAGGCAATTTGCGTATGAAAATTGTAGAATCACACTGAAGGCATCAAAATTATGAATTAACCCATGTGGAATTATACATTACACTTAACAAAAAAGTGTGAAACAACTGAAAATATGTCTTATATTCTAGGTTCTTCAAAGTAGCCACCTTTTGCTTTGATTACTGCTTTGCACACAGAAAAGGTGAACGGATGGACTCTACATGCCTGGTTCCAAAAGTGAACCATGGAGGAGGTGGTGTGATGATGTGGGGGTGCTTTGCTGGTGACACTGTTGGGATTTATTCAAAATTGAAGGCATACTGAACCAGCAAGGCTACCACAAAATCTTGCAGCGGCTTGCTATTCCATCCGGTTAGCGTTTAGTTGGACCATCCTCCACAGTCACCAGACCTGAACCCAATCGAGATGGTTTGGGGTGAGCTGGACCGCTCACTGCTTCAATTTTAAATAAATCCCCAACAGTGTCACCAGCAAAGCACCCCCACACCATCACACCACCTCCTCCATGCTTCACGGTGGGAATCAGGCATGTAGAGTCCATCCGTTCATCTTTTCTGTGTTCAAAGCAGTAATCAAAGCAAAAGGTGGCTACTTTGAAGAACCTGGAATATAAGACATATTTTCAGTTGTTTCACACTTTTTTGTAAAGTGTAATGTATAATTCCACATGTGTTAATCCATAGTTTTGATGCCTTCAGTGTGATTCTACAATTTTCATAGTCATGAAAATACAGAAAAATCATTGAATGAGAAGGTGTTCCAAACTTTTGGTCTACACTATATATATATATATATATATATATATATATATATATATACGTAGTACACTTCTATATAGCAGAAAAGCCGCTAATTCAATTGCCGGCTTCTGTAAAATCATTACAGATTCCGACATGAAATGACACATGGTTTACATACAGTAAACCATTACATTTCATGTAGTTTGATATATGGTTTTATTTAACAATTACGTGATTGCATGTGTGCAAAATTTCATACATGTATGTGTTAATTAAGGGTACATACCCATTTTTGAGAAAAAAAATGGTCCGTTTTCTGGATGAAAAAAACGGTCCAATTCTATGCAATTGCATGCGATTGTCATGCGACTTTTAATCGCACCATCTGTTTTCCATCCATTTTCCATCCGTATGCAATGCGATTTTAATATGAGGTTTTACATAGAGCAGTTTTCTCTATGTAAAAATTCATGTTAGAATAACATTGTAAAAAAAACTGTACACATCATTTTAAAAAGCAAATAATTATATATATATATATATATATATATATATATATATATATATATATATATATGTATTTCATACACTTCTCCATAGCAGAAGAGCCACTAATTCAATTGCCGGCTTCTGTAAAATCATTACAGATTCCGACATGAAATGACACATGGTTTACATACAGTAAACCATTCATTTCATGTAGTTTGATATATGGTTTTATTTAACAATTACGTGATGCATGTGTGCAAAATTTCATACATGTAGTGTTAATTAAGGGTACATACCCATTTTTGAGAAAAAAAATGGTCCGTTTTCTGGATGAAAAAAACGGTCCAACTTTATGCATTTGGCATGCGATTGTCATCCCGACTTTTAATCGCACATCTGTTCCATCCATTTTCCATCCGTATGCAATGGCATTTTAATATGAGTTTACATAGAGCCATTTTCTCATGTAAAATTCTGTTAGATAACATTGTAAAAAAATGTACACATCATTAAAAAGAAATAATAATATATATATATATAATTATTATATAGTTTTCATAACTCTCCATAGCGAAGAGCACTAATCAATTGCGTTCTGTAATATTACAGAATCCGACATGAATGACACAGTTTACATACAGTAACCATTTCATTATATAGTTTGATATTGATTTAATTAACAATTACATGAGTGCATGTGTGCAACATTTCATACAGTAGTGTAATTAAATGTGCAAATTCGTAAAAAAAATGCATGGGCTCTGCGATTTTGCAGATATAATAGCCTGTTAGGGTGATTTTTTTGTGGCCCCGGCTACTAATCTCCCCAGCACCCAAAGGCACATCTATTATAGATGCCCTTCTGGCACTTAGCCCGTCTATTCCCATTGCCCTGTAGCGGTGGCTAATGGGTTAATAATGGGTTAAGGCCACCTTGCTATTGGAAGGTGACATTAAGCCGGATTAATAATGGAGAGTTGTCAATTAGGCAACTATCCATTATTAATCCTATTGTATTAAATGGTTAAAAAAACACAAACACATTAATTAAAAATGATTTTAATGAAATAAATACACATAGTTTTTGACCATATTTTATTTTACTGGTAATCCTTCCAAATCCCTTGTTCTCCTGTAATAAAAAAAAAAACAATAAAGCAACCATATTCTTACCTCTCCGGCGCTCAGTCAGGTCCCCCGCTGCAATCCTTCTGAAAGGGTTAACAGGTTTACAGCGGGGAGCGCAGTTAATGCTGGCAGCCTCGCTGTAAACCCTCGAATGAATGAGGCTATTATTATCTGCCCCCACTTGCTGGCTTTCCCTGTCTGGTGGAGAAAATACCTTGGGAGCCCACAAATTTTTTGTCAATGAATTTACACATTTAATTAACATCTACATGTAAGAAATTTTGCACACATACACTCATGTAATTGTTAATCAAAACCATGTATCAAACTACATGAAATTACATGGTTTACTGTATGTAAACCATGTGTCATTTCATGTCAGGTCTGTAATGATTTTACAGAAGCCGGCAATTGAATTAGCGGCTATTATACTATGTAGAAGTGTATGAACTATATATATGTATATGACATGTATACATATATTTATGTATTCTATGTGTATATATCTATTCTTTCTTTTGTGATGTAAAAACTGTCATTGGGATCCATTATATGTCGGTTTTGCAAGCCGACGAGAAAATCTCGCCGTACGGATGCCATACGGATGACATACAGATGCTTACATGCGCAAAATATGCAGTCACACCTTGACAATTAATGAAATACGGATCACTGTGCCGGGAACATTTCTGCGTATTACGGTGGTACAATACGGTCCATATTTTTATACGTTGAGTGTGACTCCAGTCTAACATAGAGAGAGCTGCTCTATGTAAAACCTCATGTTAAAATCGCATTGCATACGGATGGAAAATGGATGGTGCGGTTAAAAGTCACATACAAATCGCATGACAATCGCATGCCAATTGCATAGAATCGGACTGTTTTTTCCATCCAGAAAACGGACCGTTTTTTTTCTCAAAAATGGTATGTACCCTTAATTAACACATACATGTATGAAATTTTGCAGACATGCACTCATGTAATGGTTAATTAAAACCATATATCAAACTACATGAAATGAAATGGTTTACTGTATGTAAACCATGTGTCATTTCTAGTGTTGAGCGATACGATAATGCAAATATCGGCTATCGGCCGATATTAGCTCTATCGGCCTTTCGATAATTTGTTTCGATATTTTCGTCTTATCGAATACCGGAATCGGATTTGTCACTGTCACTGTGAGTGTCCGTCGGTCGGGTCTGTCAGGAGTCAGCGGCACTTACCTGGCAGAAGATCTCCGGCGGTCACGTCCTGGACTGCTTGATGGCCGCCATTATCTTCTCCCTGGCGGTCACATGCAGTTTTTCGCGATAACTGCAGTGACTGCAGGGTAATCCCGGCCGTAAAGCAGTCAGTCAGATGACGTCACCGCCGGGGAAGCGGGTAATCAGCTGTGCTGCGCCAGGGATGTAGCAGAGCTGGATCGTCGTGGGACACTCGTTACTATGGACTGCGTCGGTCAGGTGGTATACTTTTTTTTTTTTTTTTTTTTTTTACAGGAGATCGATGGCGTCGCAGCAGGATGAGACAGTAATAAAAGAAATGAAAACTGTGTTTTTTTATTTTTTATTAAATTAAAAAATTTTTTTTGGAACATTCACCCGTCTGGGTACATAAACAATTTAACTATTTATTTACATACAGGGACCCTGTCCGGGTTATTTAGACTTCTTTGGCAGGGGTGTTACAGGTACCACCTGGTACTCTTCTGGTGCTTGCCAAACATCCGAGACACCAAGGACCACCAGGACCTGATGACGTCGTGTGGCCTGTACAGTCAAGTCGTGACCCGCTATCTGGGTCTGTGTGGCCACCTCTTTCATCTCTCTCCGGGTCTGGAGCCCTATGTCACGGACTGTACGAACCCCAGGGGGCCTAACAGGCGCCGGGTACGGGCCAGCTATACTTATCATGTCCATAGCTGGGGCTGCTGAGGAGACCACTGAGGGAGGCTGGGGAGATTTACGGCGTGGGGTGGGCACTTTTGCAGAGGCCTGGATGTGGGAGGCTGAAGGCTTCGAGGGTCTCACAGGTTCCTGACACACTGGGGAGTAGGGGTCGCACCTGGTAACATTTAGGGCGTACCATCCATTGTAACCCCAGTGTCGGGTGTAAGTCACCAAGTCTCCTGGCAACAGGTCCCTCCCCGGGTGTCCTTCTGGGAGGTGAGCCTCCACGTCCCGCCGGGCCACAAAGACTTCTAAATAAAGTCCAGGCTCCTTGATGAAGCCCCACCCACCTTTCAATTTAAAGCTCCATACTGCACCCTTACTCCGCGGCTCACTCAGGGTTCCTTTATCCTTTCTCATCCGGTCCTTATCTGCCCGGTCCTTCTCCAGGTGACGTTGGCGAAGTTTTAGGGTTTCTCGCTGCTCCCTTTGTCGCTCTGCTTCCCGCTCCCAACGTCTCCACTCTTCCTCCTGACGCCGATTGTAATTCTCCTCCACCAGTTGCTCCATGTCTCCACCACTCCACTGCAGCTTACAGTGTCGGTTGCGGCAGCTCTCCTGTCGCCCCCCAGTCCTGGCGGCGCTCCCCTGCGGAGGAAGCAGACGGCTCTAAATCAGATGACAGTCGGGGCTCCGGTACAGGCAGGTAGTGCTCTGGTGCCTGCGCGGCCTCCTCCATGAGGACGGGTGTCGCTTCTTCTGTCTCAGCGACCGGGGCAGACAGCGGGATCTGGGGTGCTGCTGACGGTGCTGCGGTTTTTGCAGGAACGGGTGCCTCCACTGCGACAACGTCAACCGGATCACATTGCAAGGGCTCCTCTACTATAACGGGTGCCTCACCTTCCGGTACAGACACTTCAGGTAAGAGGGATTGGCGCCGCTCCAAGTTTATTTTTAGGGCACGCCAGCTGGCTTCCATCCTGGCGAACCCCTCCCGGTGCCGGGCCAGGCCTCTCAGGGTATCCTCCCTTCTTGCAGCGTAGGAGGGTTTACAGGCCGGGTGCCCAACGGTGATTCGTGGCGATCGGGTTGTTTCAGTGGGGGGAGAGCTCTGACTGCTCCATCCCTTCCCACTTCTGCTCGTCGTGTCCATTAGCCATCTCTGCCAAGTCACATGTGTCATATCTGGATAGGGCCCCTCTTTTGTAGGGAGGCGGGACCTCCTCACACTGAGGAGGATGAGGAGGCGGAACTCCAGAGCTGTGGGGCACGATGTTACATTGCAGTACCATTTACAGTGGGCGGCCATCGTTTTCACGCCACTGAGTGAGTGACACCCACGAAGAGCACGCCCTTCTTCTTCACCAGTGCCTCGTCGTGACGCAGATATGGCGGAAAAATGGCAAATACATTCTCTGATGATTTTAGCAATTCTCAAGCACAAAACCAGTGCAATTCAGGCACACAGGACTCGCTTATAGCGAGCTACAGAATCCTGTTCGTGACGCCCAAGTTGAGTCGCACAGAGCAGAGGTTTTCGGGGTACTCGGCACCGAGCCCGTCGACTTCTATGGGGTATGTCACGTCTTTACCCGGCAATTGAATTAGAGTCGATTTTACTATGTAGAAGTGTATAAACTATAAATATATGTATATATATATATGTCACAATGACATGTATATATATATATATGTATTCTATGTGTGTATATTTTGTGTTTACAACGAAAGAAAGGGTTTTTTTTGTTGCGATATTTTGTTCCCATAGACTTACATGGGACTTCCGGTATCGAAATCGGATATCGACGATATTTAGTGCTATCGGCGATACAATTTCGATACGATATTTTTAGATATCGAGCAATATCGCTCAACACTAGTCATTTCATGTCGGATTCTGTAATGATTTTACAGAAGCTGGCAATTGAATTAGCGGCTATTCTGCTATGTAGAAGTGTATGAACTATATATATATATATATATATATATATATATATAATTATTTGCTTTTTAAAATGATGTGTACATTTTTTTTACAATGTTATTTTAACATGAATTTTTAAATAGAGAGAACTGCTCAATGTAAACCTCATATTAAAATCGCATTGCATACGGATGGAAAACGGAGGGAACACGGATGGTGCGATAAAAAATCGCATACAAATCGCATGCCAATTGCATAGAATCGGGCCGTTTTTTCCATCCAGAAAACGGACCGTTTTTTTCTTGCAAATGCGTATGTACCCTATATATGTGTCACAATAACATGTGTATATATATAAATATACATATTGTAGCCTTTCCGGGGGTTTTAGCTCTGAGATCGCTGTCTGGGTAGACAGAATGGCATGGAAACAGTTCATTCAGACAGCAATTATGGTAAAAACTGGCCGCAACCAGTTTTATTAAAGTCCACAGCACACAGATAAAACAAAGCATAAACAAAAGACCTAGGCTTGTCTAGCCACTAAATTACACTTATGTAATGTCCCTTTCTATCAGGAACCCAGACTCTATCAGTCTGTGCCCAAAACAACACATATGATATATGGTACCAGTATGGAGTTTCCCAGATCCTCCTCCTTATGTCTGAAGGTCCACCCGACGTCCAGACTTGAGAGAGATCCACTCCTATTCAGTAGTCATTATGCTGGAGGTTCACAGAGACACTCCTGTGTCCGGGGTCCTTCCTGCACCCAGACTGAGACGGCTCCCCTCCTCTTCAGTAATCATCAGCATGCATTCTCACAGAGACTGCTTCCTTGTGCCAGGACACCTCTCTGTGTCCAGGCTGAAGACAGCTCTAACACTCTTGGAGACTGTTTCTTGTGCCAGGACACCTCCCTGTGTCCAGGCTAAACTAGCTCTCAGATTGTGTTTGCAGACACCTACTTCTGGTCTCCTAATTAAGACCTGAGTAGTTTCAGGCTTGTGCTGCAAGTGTGTGCTGAATGTGAGGTGTAGTGACCTTTCTCTACCACTAGGTTTACAAAGCCACACATTTCCCTTATACCTAGGTGAAATGTACACCCCATTCATCACATATTCACTCACTGTCTCACATATCCCCTCCCACTTCTCCAGACCGGAGGGCTGGTCAACAATCCAACAGAGACAGTGAACTCTGGACCAGTCATGGCCCTCATCAGCTTCATCCTCACCACTGTCATAGCCAACATCAGCTTTCTCTTCATCTGAAGCATCCGCACTACCCTGTACCCTCCCAGGCCTATACTCTCTGCGGGCCTCGGGTATCCTGCACGGTTTCATCTTGACCTTAGGGCCGGGCTCAGATTCAATATAGTGCCTGGCCAGAGAAGTACGACCAGACACGTCAGAACACCTCTGCTGATTCTTCCACCGAACCTCTCGTACCTCCTGTCCTTGGTGCACCGACCCCGCGTCACCAACTATCACAGAAGGTATAGGGGGTTTTTCACTTTTCTCCAGTTCCCCACTTTCAGGCTCTTCTGGCAAGACATGCCCAGAAGCCCCACCGTCCGTCCCACACTCTACTTCCTCAGTCACATCTGGCTCACTGTCAGGGCTATACCCTTCATTTTCATTCATATCCTGCTCACTGTCAGTGTCACACAATTCATTTTCACTCACATCCTGCTCACCGTCAGGGCTATACAATTCATTTTCATTCACATCTTGATCTGGAACCTTAGTTAACATGTCATCCACAACATTAACTGCACCATCTGGTCCCTCAAGTATGTGACTATGTGACAACCCCAGCACTATACTTCTATATAGTTCAGGTACTAGGAGCTGACTCACAACCTCTCCTGGACTTCAGTGTTTATGGCAACATGAGAGAACCTCTCCTCAGAGTCAGGCTCCAGGGAAACCTCATTTAGAACAATCATATTTTCCTGTGCTGTTTTAAGAGAGGGTTTTCGCACTGCACAGGACACAGGCAAGTCAGGGACACTCGGTTCCCGAGAACCACCATCCTCGTCTCCCAACATCACCTGCAAAGGAATTTCATCACTATCACAGTCATCATTATTATCAACATCATTATCATGACAATGATCAGTATTATCATCACTATCATTATCAGCATCAGCACCATTTTCATGGTCATCATCATTATCAGGATCATCATCATCATTAGCATTATCATCATCATTATCACATAATTTTAACATCCCACTAGCATCGTGTTCCGCCCCTCGGGACTAGCGCACCCTCAATAGGAGCTTCATCACACTGTCCATCAGAAACATTTCTCCCCCAGAGATCGTTAGACCGGGGAAAGTCACTACCCAATATGACGGGGTGCACCAGGGTCTTCACCACCCCCACTTCACATGAAACCTCCCCGAGTTTGGGGACCAAGTCCACGGCAGTCTCTGGGTAGACTTTGGTGTCTCCATGGATGCACACCATACTCAGGTGCTTATCAGGGATGAAGTCCCTATCAACAGGCTGTCACATACGGAAGTCACTGGACTCTCTGAGTCCAAGAGGACCTGTGCTGGGCAGTCCTTTACAACCACCGGGGACACCTGTGGTCCAGTCTCTTCGGCTGAGGTGGACACACACACAGGTTCTGCGCAGGGAGAGAGGGATCTGCCAACATCACAACACATAGGCTCCCCCTCTATGGGACAGTTCGCTGCAATTTCACGCCAGCTCCAACACTGTCCATCACACTCTCCCACCCACATGTCCCCAACAGCTGGAACGCTCTTACCGCGAGAGTTCAGCGTCCGGGAACTCTGAAGTGACGACCTCTCAGACGGCTGTACCTCAGGAGGACGTGCTTGGGTGTAGCGGTCCACTATCACCTTTTCAACTCCATAATCAAGCCTGCTGACTGCAGACTCCCAACTGTATCTCCAGTCATGAACTCCCCTGGCACGGGCTGTCACCGTAACACCCAGCCGGACAAGAATCCCCACTTTCATCTTAGCATAGTTTTGGCGGTCCTGCTCGCTCAGGTCAGCATAGGCCCTTTGGGGCTCTCCAATCAGATAGGGTGTGACCATCATGGCCCATTCAGATAGGGGCAGATTCTCCTTCTCTGCCAGTCTCTCAAACCTAGTGAGATATACCTCCACATCATCACGAGGTGTCATCTTTTTCAGGGACCGTCTTACCGCCTTCTTTACAGCGGACAATGCAGGTACCTTCACAACATTACTCGGGAACAAGATGCTGAGAGCTGCAATCCGCTCCCTCAGCAATCGGTTAAACTCCTGCTGCTGCTGCCAGCTCTGCTGGGCCTGCTGCATGCTCTGCAGGTGTTTCTTAACAAGCTCCTCCATACTGCTGGACTTATCTGTCTCAACCACGCCAGTCTTATGTTGCATATTAACTTGCGCCATTTGTTCAAACAGCGCCTCCATGCTGTCAGATATCTCTGTCTTCACAACGGCAGACTTCAGTCAAGGCATACACACTACACAGCTTTTTTCCACAGAAAATTCAGCCTTGCTGTGCAAACACCCTTTTTTTTTTCTTTTGCAAAGTCTATTAGGGCTACTGTCTCTTTAAGACTGCTCCACAAACTTTTCTTTTGCTGCTGCACATTCCACAGTCATTTTCACAACAAGTTCAGCTTTGCTGTGCATACATTTTCTCTCTGCAGACCCTATCAGGGCCACTGTCTCTCCAAGACTGCTCCAAACAGACGTTTCTGCTGACACACACTTTTTTTTTTTCCTCTGTTGCTATTTCAATAGACTTCACCTTTAATGCTGTCTCTCGCCACTGTGCTGCATGCACACTCCAGCACTAACTGTACCAGGCCCTGCGCTGCCCCAGCATTCTCCACCAATTGTAGTCTTTCCGGGGGTTTTAGCTCTGAGATCGCTGTCTGGGTAGACAGAATGGCATGGAAACAGTTCATTCAGACAGCAATTATGGTAAAAACTGGCCGCAACCAGTTTTATTAAAGTCCACAGCACACAGATAAAACAAAGCATAAATAAAGGACCTAGGCTTGTCTAGCCACTAAATTACACTTATGTAATGTCCCTTTCTATCAGGAACCCAGACTCTATCAGTCTGTGCCCAAAACAACACATATGATATATGGTACCAGTATGGAGTTTCCCAGATCCTCCTCCTTATGTCTGAAGGTCCACCCGACGTCCAGACTTGAGAGAGATCCACTCCTATTCAGTAGTCATTATGCTGGAGGTTCACAGAGACACTCCTGTGTCCGGGGTCCTTCCTGCACCCAGACTGAGACGGCTCCCCTCCTCTTCAGTAATCATCAGCATGCATTCTCACAGAGACTGCTTCCTTGTGCCAGGACACCTCTCTGTGTCCAGGCTGAAGACAGCTCTAACACTCTTGGAGACTGTTTCTTGTGCCAGGACACCTCCCTGTGTCCAGGCTAAACTAGCTCTCAGATTGTGTTTGCAGACACCTACTTCTGGTCTCCTAATTAAGACCTGAGTAGTTTCAGGCTTGTGCTGCAAGTGTGTGCTGAATGTGAGGTGTAATGACCTTTCTCTACCACTAGGTTTACAAAGCCACACATTTCCCTTATACCTAGGTGAAATGTACACCCCATTCATCACATATTCACTCACTGTCTCACAATATATATATGTACCGTATATACTCATGTATAAGCCGACCCGTGTATAAGCCGACCCCCCTAATTTCGCCACAAAAAACTGGGAAAACTTATTGACTCGCGTATAAGCCTAGGGTGAAAAATGATTATGCCCCCATATGATGCTCCACAGATTATGCCCCCATATGCTGCACAGATTATGCCCCTATATGCTCCAGATTATGCCCACATATGCTCCAGATTATGCCCAATATGCTTCAGAGATTATGCCCCCATATGCTCCAGATTATGCCACCATATATTCCACAGATTATGCCTCCGTATGATCCACAGATTATGCCCCCATATGTTCCACAGCTAATGCCCCCAATATGCTCCATATTATGCCCCATATGCTCCATATTTTGCCCCCATATGCTCCAGATTATGCCCCCATATGTTCCACAGCTTATGCCCCCATATGCTCCATATTATGCCCCCATATGCTCCATATTTTGCCCCCATATGCTCCATATTATGCCCCCATATGCTCCATATTATGCCCCATATGTTCCACAGCTTATGCCCCCATATGCTCCATATTATGCCCCCATATGTTCCACAGCTTATGCCCCATATTATGCCCCATATGCTCCATATTATGCCCCCATATGCTCCATATTATGCCCCCATATGTTCCAGATTATGCCCCATATGCTGCTGCAAAAAAAATTAAAAAAATGACATGCTCACCTCTCGTCGCTGGGGGCCAGGTGCCGGGGTCACCGCTCACTCAGAACCCCGGCACCTGTGATACTTACCTGTCCTCTCTGCACCGCAGCGCTGCGTCCTCTTCCTGGTCCTCGGCAGTGAATGATCTGGCAGGGGGCGCGGCGCTCACTAATGACATCATCGCGCCCTCTGCTGATCATTCACCGCCAGAGGAATCAGACGAGGACGCAACACAGCGGTGGAGAGAAGACAGGTAAATATCGCTGTACTCACCTCTCCGCCGCGCGTCCCTGCAGCCTCTCCTCTTCTCCCGGCGCTCTCCGCAGCGCTTCCTTCATACAGCGGTCACATGGTACCGCTCATTAAAGTCATGAATATGTGCATATTCATGACTTTAATGAGCGGTGCCATGTGACCGCTGCAGGAAGGAGCCGGAGATCGTGGGAGAAGCAGGGGGGCTGCAGAGACCGCGGCGGAGAGGTGAGTATAATCCGACACCCCTGCTCCCCCTCCCCGCCGACCCCGTATATGACCCGCGTATAAGCCGAGAGGGGGACTTTCAGCCGTAAAAAATGGGCTGAAAATCTCGGCTTATACATGGGTATATACGGTATGTATTCTATGTGTATATATCTTTTCTTGCTTTTGTGATTTTAAAACTGTCATTTAAATCCATTATATGTCGGTTTTGCAAGCTGGTGAGAAAATCTCGCCGTACGGATGCCATATGGATAACACACGGATATTTTGATGCGAGGAAACCGCATCCTCGCATTGCACACGGATGACATATGGATCACTGTTCAGGGGACTTTTCTGCGTATTACGGCCATATAATACGGTCCGATTTTTATACAGTGTGTGTGACTCCGGCCATAGACAGAGAGAGAGACAGATAATAGATAGACAGACAAATAGCTAGATAATAGATAGATAGATAGATAGATAGATGATAGATAGATATATAATAGATATATAGATGGATAATAGATAAATAGATGATAGATAGATGGATAATAGATAGATAGAAGATAGATAGATAACAGATAGATAAACATAGATCGGTAACAGATAGATAGATAGAAGATAGATAGATAGAAAGATAGAAAATAGATAGATAATAGATAGAATTGTACATAAATTGTTAAAGACACAATCGCACACACACACACAAAAAAAATCTTCACGCAATAGCGTTAATTTTTTAAAAAATGGGAAAGAAATGGCGTGAGCTTCCGCGCAATTTTCTGCTCCCGAAAGGGAAAGCCGACTGCTCGGGCCAATATTTCTAGCCTGGGAAGGGGTTAATACCCATGGAGCTTCCCAGGCTATGAATATCAGCTCGCAGCTAGCCTTTACTGGCTATTAAAATAGGGGGACCCCCCAGAAAAATGACGTGGGGTCCCCCAGTAATTTCTAGCCAGAAAGGCTATGCAGACAGCTGCAGGCTGATATTCATAGCCTAGGAAGAGGCCATGGACATTGGCGCACCCCCATGGCTAAAAATACCAGCACCCAGCCGCCCCATAATTGGCGCATCTGTACGATGCGCCAATTCCAGCACTTAGCCCCCCTCTTCCCATCCCCCTGTAGTGGTGGGATATGGGGTAATAAGGGGTTAATATCACCTTGCTATTGTAAGGTGACATTCAGCCCGGTTAATAATAAAGAGGCGCCAATAAGACGCCTATCCATTATTAATCTTATATTAATAAAGGGTTAAAAAAACAACACATGCATAAGAATAAAGTATTTTAATGAAATAAAACACAACACAGTTTTCATATCTTTATTATACGCTCAAATCCAAGCGACGCCCTCGATCTCCTGTAATAAAACGTAAAAAAATAAAACAACCGTTTACTCCCTGTCCGGCGCAGTCCAATTAATAGCAAATGTCCCACGGCGGTCTCCTCTATAGAATAGTGACATCAGGTGATGCCACTGCTCTGTAGGGACTCCCAGTGATTCACTGACAGGAGACAATGGCTCCTGCAGTGCATCACTGAGTTCATTCTCTCACTTTAAGGCAATGCTGCATGGGAATTTTCTCACCCAGCATTGCCAGTGTGAGAATGAACGGAAGTGACGTCATTCTCTCCCGGCGTCTGAGCGATACAGTGCATCACAGTGGCGGTGTAGAGCACTGATATCACCCTATGTCAGCTTTCTACACCGGAGATCATCGTGGGACATTCGTTATTATCTGGACTACGGCAGACAGGTGATGTATAGGTTGCTTTATTATTTTATTTTTATTACAGGAGACGATGGCATCGGGGAATAGGTGACTGGTGAGTATGTACTCTATGTTATGTGTTGTATGTTATGTGTATGTTCTGTATGTTTTATGTTATGTGTATGTTCTGTTTGTTATGTGTTGTATGTTATGTGTATGTATGGTATGTTATGTGTTGTATGTTATGTATATGTACTCATTGTTATGTGTTGTATGTTATATGTATGTACTGTATGTTATGTGTTATATGTATGTTCTGTATGTTATGTGTTGTATGTTATGTGTTGTATGTTATATGTATGTACTGTATGTTATGTGTTATATGTATGTTATGTGTGGTATGTTATATGTATGTACTGTATGTTATGTGTTATATGTATGTTACGTGTTGTATGTTATATGTATTTTCTGTATGTTATTTGTTATATGTATGTTATGTGTTGTATGTTATATGTATGTACTGTATGTTATGTGTTGTATATTATATGTATGTACCGTATATTATATGTATGTTATGTGTTGTATGTTATATGTATGTTCTGTATGTTATGTGCTATATGTATGTTATGTGTTGTTTGTTATTTGTATATACTGTTGTTATGTGTTGCATGTTATATGTATGTTCTGTGTTGTATGTTATATGTATGTTTTGTATGTTATGTGTTGTATGTTATATGTGTGTTCTGTATGTTATGTGTTGCATGTTATGTGTATGTACTGAATGTTATGTGTTGTATGTTATATGTATGTACTGTATGTTATGTGTTGTATGTTATATGTATATACTGTATTTTATGTGTTATATGTATGTACTGTATGTTATGTGTTGTATGTTATATGTATGTTCTGTATGTTATGTGTTGTATGTTATATGTATGTTCTGTGTTATATGTTCTGTATGTTGTGTATGTAATGTATGTTTTTTTTACATTCAACACATTAGCCGGATGATGGGACTACTACTGTCCCATCATTGGCTAATGTGTCACTCACTGACAGTGTAGCAGGCATAGCCAGATGGGACTTGTAGTCCCATCGGATGATGCCTGCATATACACACAACAAACACAAACACAAAGCCGGGCGGCACCGCTCAGCCAATGGCGGGGGATTTGAAACCCGCGCCGCTCATTGGCTGAGCAGCCGGCCTGCTCTGCCAATGAGCTGTGCCACTTTGGCGGGGGATTTGAATCCCGCGCCGCTCATTTGCTGAGCCGGTGGGTGGCTCAGCCAATGAGAGGTGCCGGCACGGCTTTGGCAGGGGATTTGAAGCCTGCGCCACTCAAAGCCGCGCGGCACCGCTGCACACGTCATCTTGTTGCCCACAGTGTACGTCCTTGCTCATTGGTGAAAAAAAGGAGCCTGCAAGTGGCAAAACCCGACTTTGGCACTCGGGCCGCCAAATGTTCAGCCGACTGCACGCTGTGGTCGGGTTTCGCTCGGCGAAACCCGACTTTGGCGAAAGTTGGTGTGTTTTTAAATTTATTGGCCTATTTCGCTCAACCCTAGTAATTAATTAAGGAAACAAGAAGTGCCAAAATTTAGGGACTCAGTACACTCTGTATTAGACGTTAAGGATGGCATCATACACATTCTGTTCAAATTGTCATGTAATGGTTCTCCTAGACTCATAAATACTATTCTCTAAGTGCAGAGGCTGCCCAAAAATTAAAAGCAGGGTCATTCATACATCCTTGAAGGCACCAATTGTTATACCTCATTCAAATATTGTAAGCAAAGTATCGTTGTGGCACTCCTACACTCCTAAAAGTCAAGCAGAGTGCAAAGCCTTCTAAAAACTACAAGCAGAGTCATCTATACACCCTTGAAGACAACAACTGGATGGCCTCTTTAAAAATATTTACAAGTGTAGTAGCAGGCCAATTATGTTTTTTAATTTCAAACCATCAAAATTTCACACAAAGCCCGATATACAGTATATCTGACAATAGTCAATTTTTCTTAACAAAAATATTTTGAGAACTGCACCAGTCCACACAAAGCACAATAAATTGTATAAATTAATCATTGAATCCATAAAAAAGTTTTATAAGGTTTATTTGTAGTTTAACATACCAGTGGTATGCAACAAGAGCCTCCTTACAGTATATGGATGAATAATTTAATATCACATCAAAATGTAACAAAGCACGTAAAACTATATGGATGAATAACTGAATCCACAACATTTTCTCACTGCTTTTTTTTTGTAGTGTTCTATACCACCGAAATGTACCACAGAATATGTATCACTCTTTGGATAAGCAATATAATGCAAATACATTTTTGAGCAATTTTTTTGAGGGTTATATGCCACCAAAATCTACTCAAAAGATGTAATATCCTATGGGTGAGCAATATAATATTGAAAAAAAATTAGAAAACGTGTTTTGAGGGTTAGATACCAATGAAATGCACACAGCAACAAGTTATACTTAGTGATGACGAATCTGAACATCAACTGTTCGGGCACGGACCCCGAGCACTGACTTCTCCAGGAACCATGGATCTAGGCTCCTTCTCATGTGTATGCATATGACCACCTAATCACTTGGATTCAGCTGATTCACGTCTGCACTTGCATTAGGATCTGGAATGGATGAGCACACATGTTTATGCACCACATTAAGTCTTTTCTACAAGGCCTAGACATAGGCTGTTATAGAACAGTGTGGTATCTATAGCACCTGTGGGAAGTACAGACCCATCTTTGGGGCACTACCAAACAGGACTTTGAAATGAGAAAAGCCTGTCTTTCTATTTAGAATGTCTGACTGAAAAAAGTGCAAAAGACAAGCAAATCTACCCATTTTTTTCCTGTGTCTGCCATGGCCTTTTGAATTTTTAGTTTAAGTGTCCCATTTAAACCTTTCCACTTTCCCACTACTTTGTGGACAATATGGTATATGAAATGCTTGCTGTATTCACAGGGTCTGCATAATTAACTTCATTATTTATCCAGTGAAGTGTATACCTGTCCCTTTCTATGGCTTCTGGGACACTGTATCTGCAGATCAGTTCTTTCATCAGCCTGTCTGCAGTCGTTTTAGCATTAGCGCATTTTACCGGATATGATTCTGGCCAACCAGAGATGATATCTACATACGGTATACTAGGAGGTATTCATACACTTCTACCTTTGGTAGTTGTATGTAGTCGATCTGCAGTCTCTGAAATGGGTAGAGAGGCTTTAGTGTCACTTTCTAAGGGACTTTTACTGTTTTACCTGGTTTGTGTTGTGCACAAATGAGGCAGGACTAAACATGTTTCGCGGCTGGTGTAACTGAAACCAGTAGCGATCCAGAATGCATTTACCATGCTACACATGTGACTTTTTGAGGCACTAATGAAGCCATGTGTTGCTTGTGCCATTGCTGGGAAACAGGGACCTCGGTAAACACAATTTATCCCTAATATCCACAAAGTCCATTTGAGTTCAGCTCAGTTCCCATTTCCCCCCAGTATTCCTTCTTGTTTGCGCAGCCTGTTCCTACAGGGATTTTTGGATATCTACGCTTACCATGGCTGAAATTTGCTGACTTTCCGCCACCATCTTCTGTTACCTAGGTCACCTTGCTGCTACTTTAGCTCCTTAATGACTGCCAATACGTCTTTTTATCTGACCTGAGATATAAAAGAATATCATCACCCACCAGGTGACAGCACAGCAGCTGTCGGCTGTAGACTATAGCTGACAACTTGCTGCATCATCCACGATCAATGTTGGCACCAACCATGGCTGTTTAACCTCTTAGATGTTGCTGTCAATAGTGACTACATCATATAAATGGTTAACAGAATGTGGGGGCCTCCTCTTTATCCCCATCGGCACCCTGAGATTGTGATTGTGTGGTCCTGATGTTTGCCATGGCAATTAACAACCAAATAACAGCCTTAGGTCTGCTGGCTATAGTAGCCTGTTCAGAAGTTAGCGACATTTATGTGGTAAAAATACACTTTTTCATTCCGGTCATCTCACTTTGCATTAATTCCTGAAAAATCCTGAAGAGTAAATCAACAAGCTGACAGCAGTTTTCAATATGTTGGGGGATGCAGTTTGTAAAATGGTATCACTTTTGGGGAGTTTCCAATATATAAGACACCACAAAGTCACTTCAAACATGGATAGGTCCCTAAAAAATAATTTTGTAAATATCCTTGGAAAAAGGAAAAATTACTGCCACATTTTTAAATCTCCTAAAATGTGCTGATTTAAAACAGACATGAGGGAAATGTTATTTATTAAAGTTTTTTCTACGGCATGGCTATCTGGATTAAAGGGATAATCATTCAAAGATTGAAATTTTTTCAATTTTTTTAACATTTTTGTCAAATTTTGATAATTTTTTATAAATAAAACACAAAACATATCGGCCTAAATGTACTATTATCATAAACTATAAGGTGTAAAGAAAAAAAAAACAGTCTCAAAATCACTGGAATATGATGAAAGCGTTCCAGAGTTATTACCACATAAAGTGACACTGGTCAGATTTCAAAAATTTGGCTGGTCACTATTGGTTAGCAGCCTTGTTCTCCTTTATGTTGCCCTCTACCTCCAGGGGAGCCACCTTTTGTGTGTGCTTTCGCCTTGATTATGCCAACCTAGACTGGTAACATCATTACCTTCATTAACTATTTCACAAGCTCTGCATGGCTTTATTAACTGATGTAAGAAATGTTCTGCTTCTCCAGAATAGGGCCATAGTCATGTGATATTCTTCATCCATAATTCAAAATCTGTGTAAATGTTAACGACTTTACCTGCAGCAGCTCTACACACCTCAGTAAGTGCCTTCAACTTTGCCTCCTGCACTGACATGTTAGGAGGGAGTGGTTCAGCTCGGATTACCTCATGAGAGGATAGTCCTTCATATCCAGTGTAAATCACCCAACCTGGTGGTATCTGGAGCCATCTAAGAAAAGCTCAAAATCACATTAGTAAGATGTTTATCATCAACATGTGCAAAACCCCTGTCTCTTGACTCATTCAGTTCTGTGTAGTCATGTACTCTTCCTCATTTGCTAATATGGTCACCAATTCTCCTTTTCTGAATCCAAAGAAAGAAGGGGTGGCTGGATTCAGAACATAGCATTTTTGAGGATGACATACCCAAGAATTAGTAGAGCACATTCAAGTCTGAGCTGTCAGGCCATAGACAAGTGTTTTGGGGAACTTGTACGAGTATGGCATGGATGTCATGTGGGTAGAAAATTTTCAAAAAAGTCAACGTGATCTCACTGCCTTTCCTAGCAGTAGTGCAGCGCACTGAGTACTGAGTTTGTAAGCTATTGATCATTGTTTGTTACCATGTTGCTATGTCAGCACTGCTGTAGCATGACCTCCTTGTTCTATGCAGAACAAGAAAAATGGCTGATCATAGATTGGGAATGCCTAGTTCAGGGCTAACACAATAAGAGTTTGATAGAATGGAAGGAATTGCTTCTTGAGTGAAATCAAAGGAGTCTGATGACATATAGAATGATTTCATCCGACTTTATCCAAGGCTACAATAGGACACCAAGCCTTGAAAAGTGAGTAGTTGTCGGTGTTGACCTGATTTAAGAGAGATTATGAACTCTCTTCAATTAGATGTCTTGTACCTTCAGCAATACATGGCTAAAAATGTCACCTTTTTTTGCAATATGGTAATTTGTCACGCGAGAGGTTGCAACCCTTTTCTGACAAGACAATTAGCATGGAACTGTGGCTTCCTTTCAGGAGGTTGCTTCTAGGCAGCTGAGGAAAAGGTAATCCACGTAGGTGCAATAGTACAATCTGTGGAAACCATTGCTGTTAAATAAAAGGTAGGGGAGTTCATCCTCCTTGTAGGAGGGACCGTCTAAACAGTACTGTTTCCTTCATGAGTAAAGGCAAAAAGATACTGACAATCAGGGTGTAGGGGCACAGAGAAAAATCAATTTGTCAAATCAATTACTGTGAAACATTTGGAGGTCGCTGGGTTCTGTAACAGTATGGTTTGTGGCTTAGGAATAATAGAGGTACAATTCTCTGTAACATTATTAACATTCCAAATCATGAACCATTCTGAAAGGTGTTCAGGTGAACCTTTGGGTCCTTTTTTTCTTAATGGGATTACAAAGGGGGAGTTACAGGTGGAAAGAATTTTGGACTAGAGCCCTATCTTGACACAGTCTTTTATATCATGGTCCCGGGCATTGATTTGGCTAAGCTCAAGGGTTATTGTTTTAAACAAGGAGGGTGGTTCCCCTTTTAATTTAATCATGAACTAAGGGATGGGGAGCCAATCAACAATACTTTTTCTTTTTGACTAAATGGTGTCTGGCACCTTAGGCTGGTTTTTTACACTAGCGTTTGGCAGGGCTGCGTACTTCCTTTGTTAAGCCCGCCCACTGACCCAACTCTTCCATTAGCTCCGCTACCTCTGCATGCGTCCTGCATACCTATCTTTAGCATTGGGTACGCAGGCCATACAGATGTATGCGGATTTGGTCCGCATGTGTTGTTTGACACGCCGCCGACAGCAACAAAATGCAACATGTTACATTCGACGCAGTTTGGCGCAGCTTCAAAACGACGCATGTGGACACATCCGCATACATCCAAATGGCCTGCGTAACCCAATGTTAAAGATAGGTAAGCAGGAAGCATGCAGGCATAGGCGGAGCTGACTGGAAGAGGTGTGGCAGTGGTCGGGGCTTTAACGGAGGAAGACACAGCCCCGCAGCTCTGCCAACGCTAGTGTGAAATCAGCCTTATCATTTTCTCTGTCCTCAGAATTTCTGGTATCGAGTGCCACTTTAACTACTTATGCAGAGTTGGATGTTAACCCGGTCTCAGGAGTGCAAAAACAGGGGCTAAATTAATAAACAATCTTCTTTTATTTAAAACCACAACACGTTTCAACAGGTAATTTCTGTCTTCCTCAGGTGGCAATTTAGCCCCTGTTTTTGCTCTCCTGCTGATCGGGTTCATCCAACTCTGCACTACCTTCCTCATCTGAGGCACCCGGCTGGAGCTGCATTACATCACCCAAAGCTTCGCTTGGCTGGCGCCTCTGTGGACCGTCTTACCTTGTCTGAACTTTAAACTACTTATGGTCATATACACCATTGCTGCAAACTTACACAAGTGCTTATCTGAGAGGGGACATGTGAATCAAATTCTGCCTCTTTCCTTCAAAAGCATTGTTATGGTCATTATCAAAGTAGGACCAGGACTTGAGCGGACAAGAACAGGTTACATGTTATGTTTTGGTTAGCTGAGGAGAGCAGGCAAAAATGGCAATACACCAGAGAGGTTGGAATCTTTGGATTGCAGTACCCTGACTAACCACCACAACTAAAGGCAGCCGTTGGGAGCATTCCTACGTTGGTCCTAGACGGCCTCGTCACAGCCTGAGAGATTAACTACACCTAAAGATTAGAAAGAGGAAAGCTATCTGCCCCGGAGCAGATCCCCAAAGAACATAGGAAGCCCCCAAACATGTAATGGCGGTTAGACAAGAGGAAATACCAGACACAGACAGAAATAGTATGAGCAAACGCTGGGGCCCAATCTGCCTAGACAGAAAAGGATAGAAAGAATACTCACTGCAATCCAAAAAAAACCCTAAAAAATGCCAACGCTACTGATTGCAAAACACCTGGATCACACGACCTCTAACAACCTAAATCAGTTCTCTGGTGTGCCAAAACTAAGCGCAGCCACTGAAAGAACTGGAAAAGGCAAATGAACAAATAACAATGGCTCCAGCGGAAATGAGAGGAGTCCAAGCCCGCGGGAGGAACCTGACAAACCTCACCAGAAATGCAGAGAAATATGCAAAGGTAAGCACAAAAAAAAAAAAACAGAAAATATCTTATCTGAAAGCAGAAGAAGAGGCAAGACTCAGCAAGCTTCCAAGTGAACCAGGAACCACATTTGAGACAAGAACCAATTGCTCACCGGCAACCATGATGGGAGGGGGAACCTCCCTTATATCAGACCAGTCTGTAACTCCCTGATTGCCAATCCTCATTGAATGGTTCAGTACTGTTTGTAACACCAGAGGGAGCTTCTGTTCAGAATTCATTTCCAAAACATTCAAACAGTTACCCCCCCTTGAGGAGGGGTCACCGTACCCCATTTGTGCATCCAGGTCGGTCAGGATGAGCTCGGTGATAGGCACGGATCAGTCTCCTAGATGGATGTCCGAAGCAAACCACTCAAGAATTGTCCTCTGTCCATAATTCCTCTACTTAACCAAATAATGAAGTTTCCATCTAGAAAAACGAGAATCCAATATTTTCTCAACCACATACTCCAGATTGCCCCTCAACCAAAAACAGGGTCGGGAGGCGCAGTCATTAGGAGCCACTGGCTCGGACAAACCTCTTCAATAAGGACTTGTGGACACGTTAGGATCTTAAATGTCCCTGGAAGAAGTAAACGAAAGGAAACAGGATTAAGAATCTCCATGATCTTATAAGGTCCAATGAACCTAGGCTTAAACTTAGGAGATGCAACGCTCATAGGGATATTTCTTGAGGACAACCAGACCAAGTCCCCCACTTTTAAAACCGAGGACCTCAGTCCTATGCCGGTTGGAAAAACGTGGGCCTTCTACTGGAGAGGGACAACCTCCCCAAATACCTGGTTCCAAAAATTGCGCATACGTCCCAAAGAGTCAACACCGGAAGACAGAAGCCTCCGTCTGCCCAAGAAAATCAAGGGTGAAACCCAAAATTGCAGAAAAAGGAGACATCAAAGTGGCAGGCTTGCCCTATTATTAGGAGCAAAACTCAGCCAAAGGCAAAAAAGAGACCCGTCATCTTGATCGCAGAAACCCAAATCTCAGATAAGTCTAAGGCTGGTTTGTTCTCCCCGTTTGCCCCTTTGGTCTGAGGTGAAAAGCAGAGGAGAAAGACAATTGAAAACACCAAGTTAGAACAAAAAGTCTCCAAAATCTGGAAACAAAATTTGGGGACTTCTTTTTCAGCACAATGTTCTCAGGAATGCTGTGAACCAAACCACGTGTGAAGGAACAAAGGCACCAATTCGGAGGAGGAAGGAACTTAGGAAATTTGGCAAAGATGGTATCATCTTGGAAAAACCTATCCAAATCACCCAGATAAGGGCATTTCTGAGAAACAGGGGAGGTCGGAAATAAAACCATAGATTATGGGTCCCATGGTCTCTTGGGCATAGGCAATGGCCAACAAACCACTTGAGCGAGGGGGCAAGGTTGGAGCGAGGGGGCAAGTCCCACAGGACTGAAAAAATCCCCTGAGTCACGAGAAAGTGGGGGCAAAAAAAGGACGGACTCTCCAAGTCTTGGTACGAAAATTCCCGGGGAAAGATGGGCCCAACGTGGAAAATGAATTTTCAACAACACTCTTTTTTCCACGGTAGGGGACAAACAATTTCCCATAGGGCACGCTGGGTATATCCTCCTGACACCCTTTCCGAGCCGTCTAAATTTGGCGAGGGCGGAAAGAACTACACCTCTTTAAAATAACAGCAGGATCGATAAATCAGGAGAGTCCGAAGGAAACTCCTCGAGGGGCATCCGCCTTAACATTCTTAGTGTAGGAAACCACAAAACTAAAACGTGTGAAAACCAAGGCCCACCTGGCTGCTGGTTTTAAGTCGCTTGGCTGATTCCAGAAAAAACCGATTCTTATGGTGTGAGGACCACCCCTGTGTTGGCTCCCTCCAGCCAAGTCTCCACTTTCAAAAGCCACTTCATGGCCAAAACTCCGGAATTCCCACGTTTTTATTACGTTCAGTTGGGGAAAATTTTCCAGAGAAAAAGGCACAAGGGTTCTTTAGAGGTCTCGGATTTTCTTTGGAAAAAACCCCGGCCCTGTCCCAATTTAGGGGATAACCCCACCTGAATAGCAGAGAAAACATCAGGCGGGTTTAAAAAGGGCAGAAGTGAATCCTGCTTAATTTCCTGAAACGAGAGACTGCCCAGGAGGCCAATTCAACCCATTAGAACCCTTTTTGGTCAAAATCAGTCAATGGTTTAACAAGAAAACAGAGTTCCAATAAATTTACTATAAAATTGGCAAAACCAAGAATCCGGAGAGCCTTTTAAAAAAGTAGGTTGGCCCCAAATCCAGATGGCCGATACCTTGAGGGCCATTTCAATAACGATGGAGACAAAAGAAAATCCCAAAATGGATCCTCTGTAGCCAAAAAAGACACTTTGATCCCTTCCCTTACAGAGCGTTCTCTCTCAAAATCTGGAAAACAAGGGCCGAACATGTTTTTTGGAGTCCCAGTCATTGGAAAAAATTTAAGTAAACATCCAAATAAACCCTTTAGAAATTTATCCCAAAAAATCCCTGAAAAAGTCATTCCCCTTTTAAGGGGTTTGGGAAACGGAAGGGCATTTGTGAGCCCAAAAGGGCAAACCTAGGTACTCAAAATGCCCCTGGGGTATTTAAAGCCGTTTTTCCATTCATTTCCCCCTGCTTAATGCGAATAAGGTTATACGCCCCCCTGATATCAAGCTTGTAAACCAAGGGAGCACTTTTCCCCTGGAAAACAGGTCAGAATTTAAGGGGAACGGAAAATTGATTTTCCAGGATCTTTTTTCAAGAGACGATAACAAAACTGGCCTTAATGAACCATCTTTTTGGCCACAAAGAAAAAAACCGGCACCCAAGCGTAAGAGGGGTGGGCTGATATGACCCCCTTCCAATTTATCCTTGATATAAGAAAACCGCATAGCTCTGTTCAGGTCGGGCAAGTTAAAAGGGACTTTAGGAAATTTACTTTCCAGGCACTAATTCAATAGCGCAGTCAAAGCTCCTATTGGGGGGGGAAGGTTTCGATTTTCTTTCGCTAAACACATCAGAAAAATCAGAAAAAAGTCAGGGAAACCTGAGTTGGGGAAGAGGCCCGAAAAACAGGGGGTTGCTTTTAAACCCTTGACGCTCCAAAGGTTAAGACACAATTTCCAATCCAAAACTGGTTTTTGGACGTTAAAACCAAGGGAAAACCCCAGTTCATAATGTTTGCAGATTTAACCATAACAAAAATTGGGAATCTCCTGATGATCAGGTTTTAACCCTCCTATATGAGTAGAAAAATGGGGTTTATTCTAGCCAAAAAAAAAGGTGAATCAATCCCCGTTGGGGCATAGACTTTCGGAGGGGATCAAAGGAAACCCAAACATTTGGGCAAAATCAAAACCTTAGGTTAAAAGCTGCTCCCGAAAAACAAAGCCTGAGCAGAAAATGTGGAAGGGAGCCAAAAACAGGGTAACAGTCAACAAAAATTTAGTTTGAAACTACCAAACAAGGAGGTGCAAAACGTCTTCCCCCCTTAGGAAGACAGAAATAGGAGAGGCGGTTTACCACAATTGAGGGCAAAACCCATTGCATTTTCGAAACCTTGACGCTTTTTGCCCAGGTCATCCATCACACGATGGGTTCAGAAAGGCTATGGCAAACTTTTCCACGCATACCTCACGCTCACGCAAAGTTTTGTCAAATTTTAACACTAATTTGTGTTGAGCGATATGCGGTTTTCTAAAAATTGGGTCGGAAAGGAAAGCGATAAACACTAAAATTCGGCCCTACCGATAGTAGGAAAATCCCAAAGTAAATCAAAGGGAAACCCCCATGACCTTTTTAAAAAAACCCCCCCCTTTTCCTTGTTGTTTAATTTAAAGAAAGGGAAAACAAAAAGTTTAAAAATTGAAAGTATTGGGGGGGGGAGGGGGGACAAAAAAGGCATACTGTTTAACCCCAAAGATTGAAAAACCTTTTTTTTTTTTGGAATACCTTTGGGATTTCGGGCCCAAAAGGGCAATGTTGTTAATTTTTTTAATTTTTTAAAATTGTTGTTTACAAATTCCCTGCCCTTAATTTTAATTTTTCCCGGGGCCCCTTTTTTATAATCTTTAAACATCCCCTTTTACTTCCCTTATTAAAATTTTAATTTTTTTTTTAAAATTTTGGAAAAAATGTTTTGTTTTTAAATTTCTCCAAAAATAATTAAAAAAAACAAAATCTTCCTTTTTAATTTTTAAATTTATCATTTCTT